>JAURVB010000079.1:0-83372 GCA_033002965.1 Piper betle | reverse complement strand
ATATATATATATATATGGTAAAAGTATTGTTGTACTCCAGCACAGCCATCTTGGCTGTGCTGGAGTACAATCTTGGCCGTTGGATTAGCATCCAACGGCCAAGATCTAAAAAAAAAAGGGGGGGGCGGCGCCGCCGCAGCAGCGACGGCGGAGGGGGCGGGAAGGCTGCCCGGCCACGGCGACGGCCAGGGGGGGCGCCGGCGACAGGGGACGGGGGCGCGGCGCGGCGGGGTGGCGGGCGGAGGCCGAGGGGGGCGCGGCGGGGTGGCGGGCGGGGGCCGAGGGGACGCGGCAGGGTGGCGGGCGGGGGACGGGGGCGGGGACGGGGTGGCGGGCGGGGGCGTGGCGGGCGGGGGCGGGCGGGGCGTCGCGCGGCGGGGTGGCGGGCGGGGGACGGGTGGCGGTGGTGTCGGGCGGGGGACGGGTGGCGGTGGTGTCACCCGGCGGCGGGGAGGTGAGCCGGCAGGGGAAGACGCGGGGTGGCTAGATCCGCCGCCCCGTCGCCCGGCGGTTACGTCGCCGCCCTCGGCAGGGGCGGCGACAGGCGGGGCAGGAGGGTGGCGTCGCGTTGGCCGAGGTGGTGGCGATTGGTCGGCCGGTGGCCGGCGGCGGCAGCGCCCAGATTCTTTTTTTATTTTTTATGGGGGGGCATGTTTCGAGCCGTTGGATTCGATCCAACGGCTGAAGCACTTGCAGCACAGCCATCTTGGCGTCGCTTGGCGGGGTGGCGGGCGGGGGACGGGTGGCGGTGGTGTCACCCGGCGGCGGGGAGGCGAGCCGGCAGGGGAAGACGCGGGGTGGCTAGATCCGCCGCCCCGTCGCCCGGCGGTTACGTCGCCGCCCTCGGCGGGGCGGCGACAGGCGGGGCAGGGGGGTGGCGTCGCGTTGGCCGAGGTGGTGGCGATTGGTCGGCCGGTGGCCGGCGGCGGCAGCACCCCAGATTCTTTTTTTATTTTTTATGGGGGCATGTTTCAGCCGTTGGATTTGATCCAACGGCTGAAACACTGCAGCACAGCCATCTTGGCTGTGCTACAGTATAGCAAATCCCCCCTATATATATATATATATAGGGGTAAAGTGAAGAAGAGCAAGAGGCAGAAAAAATTATCTGCCCCAAGCTCTTCTGGGCCGTCCGATTATAAGGACGGCCCAGATTTCTTATTAAAAAAGAATTTTTAATACGCGTCGCCGCCGCCGCCCTGTCGCGGCCACCGCCCCGCCGCTGACGCCGCCGCCCTCCCCCCTCCCTCCTCCTCGCTCCCCCGCCGCGGACGCCGCCGCCCAGCCGCAGCTGCCCTGTCGCGGCCACTGCCCCGTCGCAGACGCTGCCGCCCTCCCTCCTCTTCGCTCCCCTCGCCGCCCAGCCGCAGCCGCCCTGTCGCGGCCACCGCCCCGTCGCGGATGCTGCCGCCCTCCCTCCTCTTCGCTCCCCCGCCGCGGACGCCGCCGCCCAACCGCAGACGGCCGCCCGCGGCACAGTTTTTTTTCTTGTCGGGGCCGCCGCCGGCCAGATCCGGCCGCGACAGTCTGGACCTGGCCGACCCCTGACCAGATTTGGCCAGGGGACGGCCAAGTCCAGCCTGTCGCGGCCGGATCTGGCCGCGGCTGACTGCCCACAACCGGCCGCAGCCCGCCCACATCTGGCGGCGGCCAGATCTGGACGTGGCGGGCGCCGGGGCGGGGCCGGGGCCGGGGCGGGGACCGTGGCGGGTGCTGGGGCGGGGGCCAGGTCAGGCCGGATCGAGGCAAGGGTCGGCCACCCTCCCCCGCCACGGCGGCGGCGCTCCGCCTCCGCCCCTCCATATGATCTGGACCGTCCTTCTAATCGGACGGTCCAGATCAAATTAAAATTTTTTTTAAAAAAAAAACTAATAAATCTAGGCCGTCCTTGTAATCGGACGGCCCAGAACAAAAGATGGTGCAGGGAAGCTTCCCTGCCTCTGGCGCAGGGAAGCGGCCCTCATATATATATACGGTGCAATTTGAAGAAGAGAATCGACCCAACAAGCAGAATTAGAAGCTATTGCCATGGGTCTCATCTATATTTTGACGAACAAGGTGTTTAGAGTTACTTTAGTCTCTGACTGCAGTATTTTGCTATCAACTATTCTTCCTACAAGGATGTAGAACATCCTCTTTTACCTTAGAATCCCCACTTTTGTATCAAGTTCAATATAAAAAATGTCTATGTGAGACAGTTCGATCCATTATGGTGTGGGCGTTAGAGCATTAAAAGGATCTTTCAGTAATAAGAGAGGACCGGGAAGGATGCACCTTTGGCGTACCAATTTTGCTTTTCGAATACCGGATCGCCGAGTTAAGCTAGTCTCTAAAACAGGTTTTTGCAAGTGTAATGGGTCCCTTGATGGAGCCCTCAACCTCTTGATACCTTTCTAATTGTTTGAAATACATGTTTTACTCGGAAAAAATACCTCAATTAATCAAGGAACAGTTAAATACTCTTTTTTCTTTGATAGGACTAGGTTTGACTGCTCTATCGTTAGTATAGTTGTCGGAATTGAGATTAGTGTTATATATCCATCCAGCAAACCTCACAAGTCTCTTGCTAGTCAAGATGAGCAGGGGTTAGAGGCCACAACGTGGGCAAATGACCGCTTCTCAATTCTTCAGTATTGATCCCTGTGGTGTTCTAAAACAATGACAACCGCCCCAAACAAAATGCTTGTGTACCCATGTGAGCCTGCCCATCTCCACCCCGTAAACAACAACCATTCCCAACTGCCAGCTATTTTCATATCCCTTCCCACTTTAGCAGTTGGCGATGTCCAAATCTAAATCTTTCCCACCTCCCATGCACACCCAATTCTGGTCGGCAATGGCATCACTCGTCCACATTTGACTCCTCTTGAACAATCCCCATATAATTGACTTAAGAGAAAGAAGAAAGAAAAGGGCAATAACCAGATGCAACTTCCATCTGCAACTCTGTTCTTCAAGATAGATTTATAGTAATATACAATACATATAAACAATGTCAGAGAAAATTCTGATTTAAGAGTTATAGGAGCTTATATGATCAACCAAATGTGTAATACACGAGTTGAATAAACAAATAATGTTCACACAAAAGAGTCATACGGCTTAACTGACTGCATGCTCTCACTGGTGTTTTCTGGCCTTGTCATCAGAAGTTTAACCACTCAAGTCATCCAAAACGAGTTGAGACTGTGGCCAGGCACAATCTGTAACACAGCATACGAGCAAAAATGTGAAAACCCACATACAATTTTTCTGCCCTATCATTTGATTTATTCAGTATTTCGTTCCATCTTTCCTAGCGAGCATCCTTTGAGGTAACTGAGTTGGGAAATGTGGACAATGGCGGATCTGTTGAAGTCTGAGTGTCCCCTGCTCTTCCAAATAGGCCAAAGTCACCAGTCATCGAAGTTCCGGCCTGCCAATGTTGAACCGCTTGCGGAAGACCAATGGGGAAATTTATATTGAACCCATCATCTTCCTCAGTAGGTTTCCACTTTTCAACTAAAGGGGACAACACATTGACGACGTGACCCATGTCTGGTCTGTGTGTTGGCTCCACAGAAGTACAATAACCGGCGAGCTCTGCAACGGTGTGAATATGAGCCAACGTATTGTCATCCAGTTCTATTGCTGGGTCTACGAGCTTGGTCATGGCATCCTTGTTGAATATCGCTCTTCTAAACCAGGTAGTAAGATGGCCTTTTTCCTCAGGTTCAGAGTTATCTGCTGCACTTTTGCCAACAATCAGTTCCATAAGAATCACTCCCACAGAGTATACATCAGCCTTTGTTGTGAGTCTTCCTGTGACTGCAATCATATGAACTAATCATTAGATTGCAAGACTTAAATCAGAAAAACAGATTGCTCATTTAAGTTTCTCTTCTCTCATACACCACATAATAATCCTCATCAACATGAACCACTATTTTAGTCACGCAAGAAAGTACATGGAGAAACGTGATAACTACTTCATTCAGCTACTCCAGATTGACAAAACTAACATTACCTGAAAAAAGACAAATAAAAACCACATTCAGATGGAAACCTCAGAAAGAGATATTCTGCCAGGCGAGGATTTCAGAATCCATAATATTGAAAAAAAAAGAAAAAAAGTACTTATTAAGGAACAGATAACTGACAACCGGAAACTCCTATTAACTCACCGAGAGCTTCAGTAAGAAGATTGGGCATGTGAAACATACAAAGTGGTAGACAGCCAAACAATGTACAAAATCATGACAATGGCTGAATTGTTCAAGAATTTCATGAATAAACCAGCAAATGACTCTTAATCCAAAAATAAGTAAAAGTGCATATCCAACTATTCAACTGCAAATGTAAAAATGGTTATCTGATACTACTAACTGTGAGACAATACTTACAGCATGGTGGGTCTAAAAAAAGGAAGAATCGAATACTACCTGTGAGACAATATCCAGCTATTCAATAATGGAATGCAAAAAATGGTTATTTAATAATACTACCCGTGAGACAGTATGCTGGAACTAAAAAATTGAAGGATCGAATAGCAGCAGTTACAACAATACCCAAATCTTTAACTATAAAGTGCAAATAATGGTTTATCTGATACTACAATCTGCGAGAGAATTTTTACAGTATGCCGAAACTAAGAAAATGAAGAACCAAAAAGCAAAGCTCACCACAACAACAGTATCCAACTATTCAACAACGAAATGTAAAAACGGTTGTCTGCAATATAATTCTTACAGTATGCTGGAACTAAAAAACAGAGACAGACCAAAGTGGAAAAACAAAATAGCCGTACTTACCAACATATTCAGGAGCAAGATACCCAAACGTTCCTGCCACCCTAGTAATCACAGAGTTCTTCCCATAAGGAGCAGGCCTAACTAGCCCAAAATCTGAGACTTTAGCTCTCATGTCATCCCCCAAAAGTATATTCGACGGCTTCAGATCCCTGTGTATAAAACACTTCAGCGCCAAAGTGTGCAAGTATTCCACTCCTCTTGCCACATCCAGAGCAATAATGAGCCTCTGCTTCCAAGTGAGAGGCTCCCAATTATACTCTTTATACTCAAAGAGGTGTTGGCCTAGAGTTCCCTGAGGCATATATTCATAAACAAGCAGCCGCTCGTTGTCTTCAGCACAGTACCCCAACAAGGCCACCAAATGCCGGTGCCTCACCTTCGTCAGCACGGAAATCTCCGCCTTGAACTCATCCATGCCCTTGTCATCCACCACCACCGACTTCATCCTCTTCACCGCGATATCAGTACCGTCTTGAAGCCGCCCTCTATACACCACTCCAAATCCGCCCTTCCCCACAATATGATCGTCGCTAAAATCGTTCGTCACCTCCCTCAACACACGGATGGACAGTGCCATGCTCCCGGCATCCAACGAGGGCATGTCACTGCGCCCACTGCTGCCCCAGCTGTTAGTTTCCGCTATAAGCCGACCCCCATTACCAATGGGACTCACCGCTTTCCCCTTCCCGGGATCAATGGTGACCAAAGGGAAGTGACCCATACTGGTCCCTTTCTTCGCTTTCTTGATCCGCAAAAACGCGACAATGAAGGCAATGGCGACGACCACCGCCACCACGATCGGCACAATCACCTTGACCGACATGAAAGACGACGATCTCTTCCCCACCGATCCGGCGCCACCGGGCGCCCCCGAGGAGCTGTTCGAGCCACCTGATTCCCCCGGCGGCAACACGATACCAAGCAGCGGATTCCCGGACGTGTTGAACCTCACGCTCTTGGCAAATGCCGGCACCTTCCCGCTCAGATTGTTGTTGGAAACATCCACGGATTGCAAGAGCGGCATGCTGGTCAGGACCTCCGGGATCGTCCCGGTGAGGTTGTTGTTGTTGAGGAGGAGGGTCTTGAGGGAGGCGAGCTTGGCGATGTCCGGGGAGATGGTGCCGCTCAACCCCTGGTTGGAAAGGCCGAGAACAGTGACGTTTCTTTTATGGGTATCGCAAGAGACGAACGACCAGCCGTTGCAGGCGTCGTTCCCCGTCCACGAATCGGCGAGCTTCGCCGGGAAGCCGAAGCCTTGCTCGATGGAGAGGAGGATCGAGACCTGCTCGTCGCAGGGCCCCGGCTTGGTGTCGCAGAAGTTGTTCCGGTCGAGGTTTTCGTCGACCAAAACCCCCCTTTGAACCTCGGGAAGGGGCCTTGGAGCATGTTGTGGCCGAGAGAGATGTTGACGAGCTTGGGCATGGAGAAGAGGGACGGGGGAGGACGCCGGTGAGCCGGTTGTCGCGGATCTGGAGGTCGAAGAGGTCGGTGCAGTTGGCCAGATCCGGCACCGGGCCGGTGAAGGCGTTGTCGTGAAGCCACACTTGGGAGAGCGCGGTCATGGAGGAGAGCACTGCGAGGCCGCCGGTAAGCGTGCTCGGTGGCTGCTGGTTGTTGAGCCACAGGTTTTGGATGGAGGAGCCGGCGAAGGACGAAGGCAAAGACCCTGAGAGGTTGTTATAGGAGAGACGGAGAGCGACCAGATTCGGCAGCTCGCCAAGGAACGCCGGGATGGTGCCTGTAACCCCGGCGCTACTCGCGTAGAAGGAGCCGAGGCTCGTGCACTGCGCGACATCGGCCGAGATCGTCCAGGGTGCGAGGTTGTTGCCGCTGACACTCACGAATCGGAGGCTGGTGAGGCCGGAAAAGAAGTCCGGCGGTATAGACGTGAAATTGTTCCCGTCAAGGAAAACTCGTTGAAGATTGGCCATTCCGGCGAGAGAAGGGAGGGCGCCGGCGATGCCATTGTCTTGCAACGCCAAAGTCTGGAGCTCGGAAAGTTTGTTGAGATCGGCGGGGAGGGAAGCGCCGGCGTAGGGATTGGCTTTGGAGGCGAGGTTGATGGCGACGACTCGGCCAGCATTGCAGTTGACGTTGGGCCACTTGTCGGCGCAGGGATCGCCCGAGGTGGAAGACCAGCCGGCGGGGCGGAGGGCGGCGGCGAGTTTTCGCATGACGGCGGCATCGTCGGCCGCGGAAATGGTGACAAAGACGAGGAAGAGAAGGGGGAGGAGGGGGATAGTGGGCGGCCGCCGTCGCCTTCGCCGTCGCCGGCTAGGGTGGCGGTGGTAAGGTTCCATGGGTGGTGGAGGGGAAGGAACACCCAAGAGCAGGGATAGGGGGTTGGGGCGGTCTTTGAGGTCAGAATGGCAAGCGATGTGACTCATTTTTAAAATTTTAAGTATGGTTTTATGTTGAAGATGATGGTTATTATTATATTATCCCTTAAAAAAATTAAAAATTTTAATTGGTTGTTCCTCTAAATAAAAGTTAATTTGTACCTATTTTTAAAATTAATATCTTATTTTATTTTATTTTTAAAAAGGTAAGATTCAAGGTTTAAAAACATTGTTTTAATTTGAAATTTTATAAATATCTTAATTGTTTATTTTTATTTTTATCAATATAAATTACAAATAGTTTGATCCACTAAACATACTCAAAAATAGGTATAGCACCTACCATTAAGCCTCCTACAAAATATAACTTGATGAATCCACCCTCTAGCTCCAAAAATTTCAATCCATCATTTTTAGCCAAATTTAGCCCTCATTTACCTTATATTTTTTATCTAGGCCTCAAGGATGGCCTTCATTGTCTTAGGTCCATCAACCCTGATTAGGTTTGTAACCTAACACTCCTCACTCTAGGTCCGGGTTTAGCCAGAGATGGATACCTTAAGGGTGGCCAGATTCGGTTGTCGACGAGCCCGCCGCCAATGTTGTAAACAAAGGGTTGTAAGATTTTTTTTTACGAAAATAGATCTAATTTAGGCTATCCATAACCAAATTGATTTGTGGGATAAAATTATTTTTTCCCGTACTCGGGGCAACCTTTTTTTACTTTTAATTTGGTTAACAAAGTTGGAATGGTGCTAAATGAAGTAGGTTGGCCATTCATACTTTGGGACTGCTTTTGGTAGGAAACTGCAGTAGATATTTTCCTAGTGCCAATATGAATCACTGTGTTTCTTCGGGATAGATGTCAAATTCAATTTGCAGAAAAGTAGTGCAAAGCAAAAAGAACGAGCAACTGGCGATCATGATAAATCTAAAGAGCCGCGCTTTTGCTCTGTTAAAAGAAATAAAAAAACAAGCCGCGGTTTTGCGTTGGGGCCATGATAGTGTTGGCGCCGCTCGCCGTCACCGGACATTGGCATCACCCTCAAAGTAATGAGCATAATTTTAAACATTATATCAGTAATTATGTCCGATTTTTAGGCAAAATGAGTATATTTAGTTAAATTGGGTATAAAGTATTTTATTAAAAGTTAAAATATTTTATTGTAAAATATTTTTTATGAAACTATTATCCTATAATTTTATTTATACGCTTACCCAAAAAAATGACTTTGTCTGGGAGTGGAGAAAGCGGTAGAATATCCCTCACTAAAAAAAAGTTTATACATCTACAAAATCTACCAAAGAATTTTAATGAGTTTTTATTTAATTTTAGTCCATTAAAAGTAGTTTTAGTGAGCTTTAAAACAAAAAAATTTAATGGGTTTATCATTAATTATAGTCCTACCAAAGTAGTTTTAGTGAGCTTTAAATATGGAGATTAAAAAATTAAACAAACAGTTAATATGGATGCTCCATTTTTATTTTATTTTTGAGGTGATGCTCCAAAAATTTTGGTGCTAAAAGACGAACAGTTACATCTTCCTGAAAAGAAAAATAAAGAAGGAACAGTAAACATATATTGTGAACGAGTATAGTGGGAAACTATATGACGAGGGTCATAATATAATTAATATTCTAATTACTGTATTGCATTTTAAATACCTCGACACAACATTTCTTATTATTATGAAGAGTCACCACGTACACGCGTACTAAGGAGTTTATCGACGAAACATGTTTGACCGTTATGAGAAAAAAATCATTCAGCAATACTCCAAGGCCTCGACAATACAAGACGCAATAATTAGTGAGCCTAATCATTTCTTTCAATTATACCTAAAACTCGATTTAATGTTGGCAACTTTTGAATAAATAAATGAAAACATATCTTCTTGGTGATGTGTAAGTATTTTTACTAAGTCATAATCTTAGGCGAAGTAAAAAGATTATATTTCATACTATATTATTATATTTCTTACGAATTAATACAGTAATTTGCATGTGTAAAGGAGTACGGCCAAATCAAACATCACTTTAATCATGTTTGCCTTATTTTTAAAGTGGTTTGCTAAAGCTTAGTTAATTATTAGATTATATATTTCGAGGCGAGCTTGAGCTGAACGTTTATTTGTTCAAGTTGGTTTGTATTTGATTATTATATTAGTGTTCGGGTACCTCCTTGTAACACCCCGTTTCGGCTCACCCGTGAACCGACCCGGAAATGTCACCGGCGACCGAACCGTTCGTTAATCTACTAGATTCGGTTAAGCCGACCAGGATCTACTCTCGGCGTCTCAAGATGGAGATGCAAATATGAAATGCATGAATGGGAACGATTGGGTTCTAACGGAGTCCTACATGCATGCTATGATGTCCAAGCAAAATAAGACAAAACGACAAATGAGAAACCAAAAGAAAATATATACTATTTTATGAAAATACGATAACACATAACAATCTACTATGACATTAAATCATTATCTCATTCGTTTTTACCCGAGCCGAGTCTGAACTCCAAGGCTCCCTACTCATTCATATTTATCAGTTCGTTTCATAACCGGTAATTCATCAAGACAAAAACATTGTAATAATCATTCACACAGCATTAAACAACCATCATTATACATTACACGCGGCAGGTACATGTGTGCGCGGTTCTGTGCTGCTCCTCCGCAGTCCCGACAGCTTTCATCGCTCGCATTCCTCACCTACATATATATAGAAAAACCGTCAGTAACGAGTGTTACCGGCCCGGAAAATAACTAATATCAATCTGGCACAGGAGAGCAAACTCTCCTGTTGAATCAAAACCATATACTTCCTCAAGAACTCTCATCAGGGCACATACGGGAGCCGTCGCCGTCGGGCCGTCGCCCTCGGGTCGACAGCGTCCCCCTATCTTTCTCATCCTCATACCTTGGCCATTTCTCTATCGCTTCTCGCATCAAATTTCATTCCTTACCGCCCTCTGCACCTTCCATATTACTCCTGGCCTTGAGCACAAAGGCCGAGCACTCTCAGGCAGTCGCCTTCAGTACCCTTTGAACCACAAGTCTAGACATGCGCTGCATTGCAGTACCCGTAAACCTCCACACTTCTCCGGGTTTGAGGAACTCAAAGGTGGAGTTGTCCGGATCCTTCGGGAACGAAGTGGGTTCTCCCCAGCTCCAGAGCCCGCTCTTCCGGGCACACGCCCTATCTGAAGACGTGGCCGCAAGTAACCCTCATTCCATCTCTCACCGAAAACACGAAAACTATATATATATAGGCCTGGGTTGGGATTTATACAATAGGCCCGAAGGCATCGTGAGCTGGATCTGAAGTTCGAAAACAAACTCGAGGGATCTCATCCTCGAGGGTTATTAATCCGAAAAAAGAACTGTTGGCTAAATGGCCCGAGTTAAGTGGGATCCGATAAAACGCCACTTAACTCGTCCTGCACATGATAAATCAAATAAACAATAGAGTAGCGTAAAACAGAGAACGAGTCCTAAACGGACCTGGTAGAAGCTCCAAACGGGTCCACGCGCCTAGGCGGCGAGCTCCTACACCGTACCTACACAATCAAGCTAAAAACTAACGCCCGCATGATGAATCACACATCCTATAGCATGCACACACAATCAACACAACCACGCATCAATCAACACACATCAACCTATATCAATTCTAGCAAGTCTACTTAGGCTAGTTTGCATTAGATCATGATCATTACCTAGTTACACTAATTAATTTCTTAGCCTCCATTTTTAACACCACTCAACCAAACAATTTCATACTTCTATTCTTAATCAAACCTACATTTATACATATTATTATAACACACAATTCACCAATCCTAGCATGCAATTCTAATAATCAATACTTTCAAATAATTAAATTAAAATAAATTATACCTCGCGTCGTCGAAAATCGGCGACGGCTAGGGTTTCCGTTTTGTGGCTCGAAACTCGAATTCGGCACCTAGCGGCGTCCGAAGTCCGATCAGATTGGACCGGGTGCGTTCGGCGGATGATCCGACGAATTTCCCACGAATCCAATTTTTCGGCGGTTCCGGCGGTTTTCCGGCGAGTGTCAGCGGTTTTCCGGCGGATTCCGGCGGTTTTCCGGCAAGGATTCGGGACGGGGCAATCAGGGGGTCTATCGGCACCAGCTCGACGAGCTTGGTCCGATGGCGGTGTCAAACAGAGCAACCGAGGCGGCGATGGCCGTCGACGGCGGCGTTGAAAATGGGCGGCGGCGGCGGTGTGCTCCGATCGGGGCTCCGGCCGGCCTCCACGGCGGTCGGGAGGATGGGGGAAACGTCGGCAGCGGCAAGGGGGTGCTCGTCAGGGTCACACCGGCGGCGGAGCGGCCCGGACGGCGGCGGAATCCGGCCCGAAGTGGCGGCGGCCGAGGTGGTTTCGTGGGGCGATTCCGGCGTCGTGGCGGCGAGACGGTGGCCGGGGTGGGTCGTGGCGGCACGGCGACTGCACGGCGGGGCGGGGCGGCGTCGATTGGCGGCAGCACGGCGTCGGCGGCGGCGGCGGCAGCAACGAGAATGAGGGGCGGCGAGGGTTTGGGTGAGAATGGTCGGGAGGAAGAAGAAGTAGCGTGCGATGGCATTTTTGTAAATTAAACTTGACTCGACTCCGAC
This sequence comes from Piper betle, assembly GCA_033002965.1. Taxonomy (NCBI): domain Eukaryota; kingdom Viridiplantae; phylum Streptophyta; class Magnoliopsida; order Piperales; family Piperaceae; genus Piper; species Piper betle. The sequence goes on along the minus strand of JAURVB010000079.1, from coordinate 71,604 downwards.
TCGAGTCAATAATAATAACTATCTCCTAATAAATCCTAAAAAAAATCCAAAAAAATTGGGAAAAATCCCATAAAATCAAACAACACAGCAACATCCAAATGATATGCTCTATAACTAATAACCCACCCAAACTCGCCTATATCGCGTCCTAATTCGTCATTCGGCCCTAAAAATATTCTACGATCAAATAAAAATAACAATCAATACTGCATACCTCCATATACTTGATAACCCATTTTTCATCATCTTTTAGGCGTTATCATCGTACATTTGAGCATACATGACCCTCATCGCTCATAACTCACAGCTGGCCTCAACTCAGCTCGCGGTCCATGAAGCTGACTCGATTCGAACCGACGGTTGAACCGACTGGTTCACTCCCGTAAAACTCTGGCTCGAGTCACGGGTTTTACACCTCCCCCTTGATTAAGTTTTTGCTTTGAGTGAGAGGGTTCGGTCAGACAGGTGTTTTGTCACGTAAAGAAATAGTGCGATAAAAAATAAAAATAAAGTGTCACAAATAAGGAATAATATACAGAAAATTCTACGTGATTCTTTGTTATTTAACTTGAATTTTTAAATCAATTTATAGTATGATTGATTACTCATAATCTACTAATCTTTTATTCTTTTACAAATTATAAAATTTAGTAAACTTTTACCACTTTAAACCTGACTCTAAAAGTGTGTTCTACATCCTCGGCCCTCACATTAATAGAAGAGACCTTGCCAATGCGTTCAAAATGCCAAGAAAAAGATGGAATACCTAATTTCATACAATTTCATGGTCTGGAAAGCCACGAAATGAATTTCCAAGGTGCGCGGTGGTGTCATCAACAGCCGATCGAAACGGGACGCGCCAAAGACCTGTAGTGCGCGTTTACGCCGAGAGTATATTTTGGACCCAGGCCTGGATGCAGGCCTGCGGCTGGACATGGCCAGTACTAGCGGCAACTTTACGGGACAATGATCAACAGGCTCAGACTCGGTCAGCTGCTAACGCGGCGCGCTTATATGGACACGACGAAGCTCAGCCTAGCCGGAACAAGCCAAGTTCACCCTTTTCCCTTGACGTTTCTTCTTCTGGGTACCGCCGGCGTGTCGGCTTCTTCTTCGGCAGCGACGACGAAATCCCGGCGGCTGGTCGACGTAGGATCCAACAGGAGGCAATGATTGGAAGCCAGTTAACGGACTCCGGTTGTCTACCAGCAATGATAGGGCAGCAACACAGCAGCAGGAAGCTCTCCTCGGCGTTCGGTTCCCTTCACAACAGCCCCAAGGCGGCAGTGCGGCAATAGGTGGCGAAGTGCAGTAGCGCTCCTTCACAGCAGCAAGGTTTAGGGCAATACGAAATCAGCAATTCCGGGGGTACTCTATAGTGACGAGGCAACAGGAAATCAATGCCTTGCAGCCCCGTCTTTTATTAGCACCAACACCCATGTTCCGATCAGCAACTTCCTCTCAAAATTCCGGCGACGGTGGAGACAAAATCCGGTGGGACTCCACCCAGAAGTGAAGATCGCAACATTGGCTTCACTTTGGGCACAAAGGTTGGGTTGGAACTGCGGGCGTTGATAAAAAAACAGCCGCAAAATTAACCTTCCGCTGCTGTTTTTTGCGGCAAGCTCTGTTTTCTCTCTTCTACAGTGGGCCAATTCTTGGCTATTTCCCGGCGACGGCGAGCTTCTCTGACAGCAGATCTGGGTTGTGTTGTGTTGGGGGCACTCTGAGCTCCACGCCGGTCGTCTTGGGAGTCGCCGGAGGTGTTGCCCCGGTGCGTGGGCTCTTCCCTTTCCGCCCTCTCTTCTTCCTCCCTGCTGCTTCTTCCTTTCTTCAACGAGGCAATCTCCGGCTCTGTGCAGCGTCTATGCGGCAACTTGAATGGCTCTCCCTTCCGGCCGCAGAATAGTAATACATGACTCAATTATTACCAGCTAATTAAATGAGTAACTAGTTACTGTAAGTATGATCAATATATATTCATAATTTAATTTTGATAAATGTAAGAAATTATATTTAATGTATCTAATTTTGAGAAAATAATAATTTAGGGTAAATATTAGGTATTGTTATTATTAAATAAGCTAAATATTTAATAGTAAGGTGACATATTAAGTACTAGTAATATGTTATTGTAAGTAATTAATAAGGGTATAAGAGTTATTTATTCATATTAAAAATTTGATATAAAAAATATTATATAAGGCAAGTCGAAATAAGTATTATTTAAAGTTTAAACACATCGAACTCAACTTTTAAGTTAAGTTGAGATGAACACTCTTTAGTTCAAACTCTCTTCGTAGTTCAATGAATTACTTATTTATTTTTTTCAAATAAAAAATTAATGAGTACGTGTTCAAGCTATATATAAAATATTTGCGAGCTAGCTTTTGACTTGCTTGCATCTCTATTTGCATGCAATTTAACTTGCAAATATTAATTAATCAACCAATTGTTAAAGTAAAAAGAAAATTATGCAATAACTCCGGGCAATCATATCAATAAACAAATTAAATCACTCCCACAAAAATTATATTTTATCATCCAGCAATGCCAGAATAACATTTCACAATGGTTAGCAAACAATAATGCAATATAGCGTACCCAAATTTCAATCCTAATAACATAAAAATATACAATAGAGGACACACGTAAGGGTCCTACCATGCATGCATAAGAAATTAAGAATCCCCTACCACTTGTAGTTGTCCATAACCCTTCTTCCTTCTTGGCTTCTCCTTTAGTCCCCGTTAGCCCTCCCGACTCCTCGTTAACTCTAATGGGTGCACTCTTTCCTCCCATCCTTTCACCACCAAAACAAAACAGTACGTCTTTTTACCCCACCAGCTAATCAAGCGTTGCACCTTTCCCCTTCCTTCCAATATATCAACTCCTTCTCTTGGAAAAAACCGCCCTTCCCCGAGCCCTCTCACGCCATCCCCATTATAGAAGAGTTAAGAGCAGGTTTCGTCATGGCGGGTGTGTGAGGACGAGGGAGGAGACGGGGGAGGTGGCAATGACGAAGCCCGGGGACTGTAACATAAACTGCTGAAGGCCATCGACGGGGCGGGTCGTGCCGTACGGATGCGAGAGACTTTGCGACGGGTATGCTTCGACATGGCATACGAGACCGGCAGTATGTTCCTATATTCATCATATTATCTTCATCTTAAAGTTTGAGGTTTTTAATTTAAAATTCCTATTTGTTTTTATTATGGACTGAAAATCCGGGAGCGACAGGGAGGGTTGTGAACAAAGCACAATTGAAAAAACCGAATCTGACGTTGAACTGGATGGGAAGAGAATTATTGAATCAAACCGATTCATCAAAAGTTTACTTGAGTCGGTCAAATCGATGGGTTATTAGTTCACTATAAAATATGTTATTTTAATATTACAGTATATATTATATTTTATAATATATTTTATAATTTTTTGAATTATTTAGACTTAGTTATTATTTTTTATTCGAGTCTGAGTCGTGTCTCTTTCCCCAATTCAATCCCCAGACCGTCGTCCTGTGGCCCCCCCCCAATCTGCACCCCGCTCACTGCCCCCATTGTTGCCGCCCCCACGTCGTCGTCCACCCGTCACTACCCCCTTGTCGCCCCTCGAATTGGCCTCTCGGCCCCTATCACTGCCCCTCGCTACCCGTCCTTCCCTGCTACCCTTTTGAATCAGCTCAAATTAAGTGAAATTAGCTCAAATCGACCGATTCACGGATGGATTTTTACCATAATCGATTTATATGCTTTTTTAAAACGGTAGATCCAATTTAAATCAACCAATTTCACTCGGAATCCGCCCATGGAACAAAGAAGATTGAATTAAGCATCCTCAAAGCCGTTCCCTTCTCCAAGGCCGGCGGCAACCATTCTAGACCATCACAGCCTGTCTCCTCTCCTTCATGTTTCTCGCTCCAACCACCTTTCACCTTCCTCAAAATCATGGATATGAAATGCATGCTGAGTATATAGGATACTTCCATAAATTTAATTCTATGATTGATTTATCTTAAATACAAGATTAGAAGTTTCTGTTTGTGTTAATAGCGGGAACTTATCTTTTCTTCTTCTTCTTCTTCTTTTTTCCCTGATGCTACATGTGCGGGACTCTTCTCTCATTTACAACTCTACTTAAGATGTTTTTTCTTGATTTTGATAAAACGGAATTCTTTGGTATCCATGATATTGGTATACAGGTGAAAAATGTCAGAACATAGAAGGCTTTCTACACATTTCCAGTTGTGCATTGGCCATTGCTGTGAAATTGTGATACCTTGCTTGAATGAGGTTGCCTATTATGTTTCAGATTTGGATTGATTGGTGGGCTCACAGCTTTTCATTCTTCTTTTATGCCCAAATTTATTTACAGTAACAGTTTTCTTTATGCGAGCAAATAATATGTTATTTTTGTTGCTTTTTGTGACTTCATATCTTTGGAAGTGGAGCACTAGACAGAGAAACAAATGGAATTATTACACATTTTTAACTTACTCGTAGCCTTGTATGCAGGTAATTCAACATCAATTGGGGAACTTCCAACTGATGGTGGGCAGAGTTCTTCCATTCCATCTGGGCATTTTTAACGGAGGTATAGCATGTAAGGGTGTGAACAAGCCAAACTTGTTTGGAAGTATTTTATGTTTGGCTTGATTTGGCTTGCACTTGTGCTCATTAATTTTGTGTTCGAAAAAATACTGGCTTGAAATGGATAGCTCGTTGAATAATGAACAAAACTTAAATTAAGGAGTGTTTGGCTCGGTTTGGCTTGAAACTCAAGTTCGATGTATTCAAATGTGAAAAAACTCAGCTTCAATTTCGCTCTGTCAATACTATTGATACAATGTAGTCCAACTTGAACAATAAGGTTATTCTTTGGCATAGATCCAAGCATGAGCCGAACACAAACATTCGATTGATTAAAAATATAACGAGTCAAAGACGAGTTGAACACAAGCCAAATCCAAACACTATGAATTTTAGATGAACTACTCGACCTATAATAAATCAATGTCTCATCGAGTACTTAAACAAGCTCAAACATGCCGGCCAAAAATCACATCGAATTAAAAAACATCCCGCTTGGTTCGGTTCAGCTCGTTTACACCCAAATAGCACGCCGAGAACTAACTTAAGTGCCTATTTTACTTGATAGCATTTTTGCAGATAAATCTTGGTTGCGGTTAATTAACTTTTTGCAATTTTTTAAAGCTAATGAGTTTAACGTCTTTGTTGGCCAATCAACAATTTTATTTTTGTTTTGCCATTAGTTAGTTCATAAAATTTCCAGTTCTGTTAGAAATCATTAGAAATAAATTATAGTTCATAAATAGGTGTGCCATCTCTATGCTCTGCATGTATGGTCATCTATAATCGTCTCTTTGATCTCATTGTTACACTTACCTATCAATATGTACTCACTTAGAACAATGTCTTCCAAATTCCGAACTTACATTGTGCAAAATGTCAATTATGAAAAAAAATTAACCAAAACAAAAAAATGATATTTGATTTTAATATTTTATTTATTTTAGCTTAAATGAGAAAAAATAAAAGACCAATTATTCAAATTACATTCTCAAATTAAAATTTTCATACCTTTTATTTAAAAAATTTGGATATATTTCGTAATAGTGTTATTAATTTCATTTAAATCTATTAATTTTATTATGTATCTATTAATTAGCCAATATGATTAATTTGTAATGTTTTCCATTAAATTATATAATAATAATAATAATATTATTATTATTATTATTATTATTATTATTAGATATTGTAACACCCTGTTTCGGCTCACCCGTGAACCGACCCGGAAATGTCAACGACGACAGAACCGTTCGCTAATCTACTGGGTTCGGTTAAGCGGACCCGGATCTGCCCTTGGTGTCTCAAGATGGAGATGCAAACATGAAATACATGAATGAGAACAATTGAGTTCTAACACTGTCCTACATGCATGCTATGATGTACAAGCAAAAATAAGACAAAACAATAAATGAGAAACAAAAAGAAAATATATACTACTATGTAAAAACGGACAGAATTTCCCTTAAAAGTGCAATAAGGGCCAACCTGTCCACAACAAAAGTATATAAATATTTTATCAAAATACGACAAAACATAACAATCTACCGCGGCATTCCATTATTATCTCATTTGTTTTCATCTAAGCCGAGGTTGAACTCCAAGGCTCCTTACTCATTCACATCTATCCATTCATTTCATAACAAGCAATTCATCCAAACAAACGCATCAAAATTTATCATTCACATAGCATTACACACATCATCATTATACATCACACGCGGCAGGTACATGTGTGCGTGGTTCCGTGCTGCTCCTCCGCAGTCCCAACAGCTTTCATCCCTCGTATTTCTCACCTATATATATAAAGAAAAACCGTCAATAACGAGTGTTACCGGCCCGAAAAATAACTAATATCAATCTGGCACAGGAGAGCAAACTCTCTTGTTGAATGAAAACCATGTACTTCCTCAAGAACTCTCATCAGGGCACATATGGGAGCCGTCGCCCTCGGGTCGACAGCGTCCCCCTATCTTTCTCATTCTCATACCTTGGCTATTTCTCTATCGCTTCTCGCATCAAATCTCATTCCTTTCGCCCTCTGCACCTTCCATATTACTCCTGGCCTTGAGTATGAAGGCCGAGCACTCTCAGGCAGTCGCCTTTAGTACCCTTAGAAACCACAAGTCTAGACATACGCTACAATGCAGTACCCGTGAACCTCCACACTTCTTCGGGTTTGAGGAACTCAAAGGTGGAGTTGTCAAGATCCCTCGGGAATGAAACGGCCCGCACACCATTCCAGAGCCCACTATCGACTCACACGTGCCCGCTCGCGTAGCACGGTAGTCGGATTTCCCTCATTCAATCTCTCACCGAAAATGCGAAAACTATACATATATATAGGGCTAGGTTGGGATTTATACAATAGGCCCGAAGGCATCGTGAGCTGGATCTGAAGTTCGAAAACAAACTCGAGGGATCTCATCCTCGAGGGTTATTAATCCGAAAAATTGTTGGCTAAATGGCCCGAGTTAAGTGGGATCCGATAAAACGCCACTTAACTCGTCCTGCACATGATAAATCAAATACACAATAGAGTAGCGTAAAAACAGAGAACGAGTCCTAAACGGACCTGGTAGAAGCTCCAAACGGGTCCACGCGCCTAGGCGGCGAGCTCCTACACCGTACCTACACAATCAAGCTAAAAACTAACGCCCGCATGATGAATCACACATCCTATAGCATGCACACACAATCAACACAATCATGCATCAATCAACACACATCAACCTATATCAATTCTAGCAAGTCTACTTAGGCTAGTTTGCATTAGATCATGATCATTACCTAGTTACCCTAATTAGTTTCTTAGCCTCCATTTTTAACACCACTCAATCAAACAAATTTCATATTTTATCCTTAATCAAATCTACATTTATATATATTATTATAACACACAATTCACCAATCCTAGCATGCAATTCTAATAATCAATACTTTCAAATAATTAAGTTAAAATAAATTATACCTCGCGTCGTCGAAAATCGGCGACGGCTAGGGTTTCTGTTTCGTGGCTCGAAACTCGAATTCGGCACCTAGCGGCGTCCGAAGTCCGATTAGATTGGACCGGGTGCGTTCGGCGGATGATCCGGCAAATTTCCCACGAATCCAATTTTTCGGCGGTTCGGCGGTTTCGGCGAATGTCGGCCGGTTTTCCGCGCGATGATTCGGGATGGGGCAATCAGGGGGTCTATTGGCACCAGCTCGACGAGCTTGGTCCGATGGTGGTGTCAAACAAAGCAGCCGGGGCGGCGATGGCTGTCGGCGGCGGCGTCGAAAATTGGTGGCGGCGGCGGCGTGCTCCGATCGGGGCTGCGGTCGGCCTCGACGACGCTCGGGATGGTGGGGGAAACGTCGGCGACGGCGAAAGGGTGAGACTGGTGGTCACAGTGGCAGCGACGACGACCGAACGACGGCGGAATCCGGCCGAGAGTGGCGACGACCGAGGCGGCTTTGTGGCATCGCGGCGGCACTCAGGCAGGCGATCGGTGGCCGGGGTCGGTCGGGGCGGCACGGCGACGGCACGACAAGGCGGAGCGGCGTCGATCGGCGGCAGTGCGCGTCGGTGGCGGCGGCAGCACACGGCGGCGGTAGGGTTTTGGGAGGGGAAGTGTCGGGAAGATGAAGAAATACACTCAATGGCAATTTCGTAAATAAGTATTGACTCGATTCCTGACTCGAGTCAAAATAATAACTAGTTCGTAATAAATTCTAAAAAAATCTAGAAAAATATGGAAAAATCCCATAAAATAAAACAAACACAACATACATCCAAATGGCATGCTCTATAACTAATAACCCACCCGAATATAATCCAACGCGTCCTAATGCGTTATTCGGCCTAAAACTATTCTACGATCAAATAAAAATAACAATCAATACTGTATACCTCCATATACTTGATAACCCATTTCTCATCATCTTTTAGACGTTATCATCGTACACTTGAGCATACATGACCCTCATCGCTCATAACTCACAGCTGGCCTCAACTCAGCTCGCGGTCCATGAAGCTGACTCGACTCGAACCGACGGTTGAACCGACTGGTTCACTCCCGTAAAACTCTGACTCGAGTCACGGGTTTTACAACCTTCCCTCCTTAGAAAAATTTCGTCCTCGAAATTTTAACCAAGGAAGTTTCAACCATGTTCCTCATCTAAATGTACATGTTCGCGTAGTACCTGGTTGTGAAGCTGGTTGCTCGAACAACTCCGGGTATCGCTTCCTCATCTCATCTTCTCGTTCCCACGTAGCTTCTTCAACTCCTCGTCGGGTCCATTGCACTCGTACTAGGGGAACTTCTTTTCTTTGGAGAATCTTCACTCTTCGGTCCACGATTTGGACTGCATCCTCTGGGTACATCAGGTCCGGTTGCAGCTCTACCTCTTTGAAGCTGACAACATGAGAGTTGTCAGGGTGATACTTCTTCAACATTGACATGTGGAAGACATCATGCACAACTGATAGGTGAGGAGGCAATGCTAGCCTATATGCCACTGGTCCAATGTGCTCAATCACGTCGAAGGGTCCAATATAGCGCGGACTGAGTTTCCCTCGCGTCCCGAATCTCGTGTTTCCCTTAGTCGGAGAGACCTTCAGGAGAACGTGATCTCCTAACGCGAAATGAACCTCACGTCTGCGCTGATCAGCGTAACTCTTTTGTCTATCTTGAGCTGACCTCATTCTTCTTCTAATCCTCATTACCACCTCTTGTGTCTGCTGGATCATTTCTGGCCCAACTACCACTGGTTCGCAACCCTACACCCAACACACTGGGGATTTGCATGGTCTGCTGTACAGTGCTTTGAACGGTGCCATTCCAATCGTGGCCTGATAGCTGTTGTTGTAGGAGAATTCCACCAGAGTTAGGTGTTCTTCCCAACTCCCTCCGAAATCCAGGATACATGCGCGAAGCAAGTCTTCCAGGGTCTGTATGGTTCTTTTCGTCTGTCCGTCTGTTTGAGGATGGAAAGCTGTGCTGAATCTCGATTCTGTGCCCATAGCTGCCTGAAAAGCCTTCCAAAATCGCGATGTGAACCTCGGATCCCTGTCTGATATGATCTCCCGTGGTACGCCGTGTAACCTGACTATCTGATCTCTGTACAGCGTAGCCAATGTGGTCAGTGGGTAATCCATCCTGATCGGTATGAAGTGTACGCTCTTTGTAAGTCGATCCACTATGACCCATATCGCATCCTTTTGTTGGCGGGTCTTAGGTTAATTAACTACAAAGTCGTAAGCTATACTCTCCCACTTCCACTCTGGGGTTTCCAACGGTTGTAGCATTCCACCTGGACGTACGTGCTCGGCTTTCACTTGCTGGCATACCAAACATCTAGCCACTGTATCGTATACTTCTCTCTTCATTCCTGGCCACCAATAGGTTCGTCGGATATCGTGGTACATCTTCACTCCACCTGGGTGTACTGAGCATCTCGACATGTGAGCTTCGTGAAGAATAGTACTTCGAAGTCCGGGATACTCTGGAACATTAGGCACGAATAGTCGGCCTCTCAATCTGACTAATCTGTCTGTATCCCTGGCCAATTCCTGTTGTGTTCCGTGTTCCAACCACTGCTTCAACTGCGGATCTGCCTCCTGTGCAATCCGAATCTGCTCAAGCACGCTCGGCTGAATCATAAGTCACGCCATCATCCCAACTAACTGTCTCTGGCTAGTAGTGTGCTCTATCACTGACAATGCTGCTAATCCTCTGGTGCACAAGAGTCGTGGCTTCCTGCTCAATGCATCGACTACCACATTCGCTTTGCCCTCATAGTATGCTATGTCGACATAATCAGCTAACATCTCCAACCATCACCGCTGTCTATTATTCAGATCCTTCTGCGTGAAGATATATTTCAGACTCTGGTGATCAGTTAGAAGTCTGAAAGATGTTCCATATAGATAGTGCCTCCATATTCTGAGAGCGAATATGACTGCAGCAAGCTCTAGGTCATGAGCAGGATAGTTACGCTCATGCACCTTGAGTTGTCGAGATGCATAAGCAATAACCTTATCTTTCTGCATCAAAACACAACCTAAGCCAATCCCTAAGGCATCAGTATACACTACAAAATCCTCATTTCCCTCAGGCAATGCGAGGATAGGCGCCGAAGTCAACCTCTCCTTTAGCATCCTGAAACTTCACTCACATTCATCTGTCCATATGAACCGTTCCTCTTTCCTAGTCAGTCGTGTCAGAGGGGCTGCTATGGAAGAGAAGTCCTGAATGAACCGTCTGTAGGATCCAGCCAATCCCAGAAAACCCCGAACCTCAGTAGGTGTCTTCGGTTGTTCCCACTGCACTACTGCCTCTATCTTAGCTGGATCTACTGAGATGCCTGATGCTAAGATGATGTGGCCGAGAAAATTTACCTTTGACAACCAGAAACTGCACTTCGAAAATTTCCCATACAACCTATGCTCTCTCAGTGTTTGCAACACAATCCTCAGGTGTTGCGCATGTTCTTCCCTGGACAAAGAATATACCCATATGTCATCCACAAAGACGATCACAAACTGGTCCAAGTACGAATTGAACACTCTGTTCATCAAGTCCATAAATGTTGCTGGAGCATTGGTCAATCCAAACGGCATGACCAAAACTCGTAGTGTCCATATCTCGTCCTGAACGCAGTCTTCGAGATGTCTTCTGCTCTAATCCTCAGTTGGTAGTATCCTGATCTCAAATCAATCTTTGAAAAGATGACTGCTGTTGGGTAGTTGGAAGTGCAAGTCTCTGCTGAGGCGCTGGGAGTGTCAACTGCTGGCTCTGGCTAGTCGGACACGTTGCAGCTCTATGTCCCGGTTGACCGCAACTGTAACAGGCCCTAGTGCCTCCTCTGCACTCTGCGGCCCTGTGTCCTGGCTGACCGCAGTTGTAACAAACCCTAGTGCCTACTCTGCACTCTGCGGCTCGGTGCCCTGGCTGACCGCAGTTGTAGCATACATTTCTGCTTGCTCTGCACTCTCCCCAATGATGGCGTTGGCAACTCTGGCAGAAAAGGGCTCTGCTGCCCTGTACCTGGCCATCCATGGCTCTCATGGCTACTAGCGCATCTACACGTCATCTCTGTTATGCCCCCTGCTCTGGCTGATATGGCCTCGGATGTTGTTGCCTCTGGTCGGCATCTCGACGTGGTCGTGTAGCTATCACCCGCTCTGCTTCACCTGCAGCTCTCACTACGTCACCGAGGGTAGTAAACTTCCTATCCAAGTATGCCATCCGAATCTCATGATGGAGGCCTTCATAGAAGCGCTCGATTCTTCTTCCTTCGGTCAGAACCAAATCTGGTGCAAATCTCTCCAACGCTTTAAACCTCGTCTCATACTGTACCACTGTCATAGGCCCTTGCCTCAACATCTGGAACTCTCGTTCCTTCCTTCTCCTAACATCTGGTGGAAAATACTTTCCATCGAATTCCACTCTGAATTTCTCCCAAGTGATGTCCTGAGGCTGGCGATGAGTAGATACAGAATTCTGTACCGAACTCCACCATATCCTCGCTTCATCTTGGAATGCTCCTGTGACGACGCGTACTCTATATTCTATGGGGCATGCCATACTATCAAACACTCCTATGGCAGACAATATCCATAGGAATGCTTCCTCCGCATCCAACATCCCAAAGAAAGGTCGTCTGTAACGAGTGTTACCGGCCAGGAAAACCGTCAGTAACGAGTGTTACCAGCCCGAAAAATAACTAATATCAATCTGACACAGGAGAGCAAACTCTCCTGTTGAATGAAAACCATGTACTTACTCAAGAACTCTCATCAGGGCACATACGGGAGCCGTCGCCGTCGGGCCGTCGCCCTCGGGTCGACAGCGTCCCCCTTTCTTTCTCATTCTCATACCTTGGCCATTTCTCTATCGCTTCTCGCATCAAATTTCATTCCTTTCCGCCCTCTGCACCTTCCATATTACTCCTGGCCTTGAGTCACAAAGGCCGAGCACTCTCAGGCAGTCGCCTTCAGTACCCTTTGAAACCACAAGTCTAGACATGCGTTGCATTGCAGTACCCGTAAACCTCCACACTTCTCCGGGTTTGAGGAACTCAAAGGTGGAGTTGTCCGGATCCTTCGGGAACGAAGTGGGTTCTCCCCAGCTCCAGAGCCCGCTCTTCCGACGCACACGTGCCCTATCTGCAAGCACGGTGGCCGCAAGTACCCCTCATCCCATCTCTCACCGAAAACACGAAAACTATACATATATAGGCCTGGGTTGGGATTTATACAATAGGCCCGAAGGCAACATGAGCTGGATCTGAAGTTCGAAAACAAACTCGAGGGATCTCATCCTCGAGGGTTATTAATCCGAAAAAGAATTGTTGGCTAAATGGCCCGAGTTAAGTGGGATCCGATAAAACGCCACTTAACTCGTCCTGCACATGATAAATCAAATACACAATAGAGTAGCGTAAAAATAGAGAACGAGTCCTAAACGGACCTGGTAGAAGCTCCAAACGGGTCCACGCGCCTAGGCGGCGAGCTCCTACACCGTACCTACACAATCAAGCTAAAAACTAACGCCCGCATGATGAATCACACATCCTATAGCATGCACACACAATCAACACAATCATGCATCAATCAACACACATCAACCTATATCAATTATAGCAAGTCTACTTAGGCTAGTTTGCATTAGATCATGATCATTACCTAGTTACCCTAATTAGTTTCTTAGCCTCCATTTTTAACACCACTCAATCAAACAAATTTCTTATTTTATCCTTAATCAAATCTACATTTATATATATTATTATAACACACAATTCACCAATCCTAGAATGCAATTCTAATAATCAATACTTTCAAATAATTAAGTTAAAATAAATTATACCTCGCGTCGTCGAAAATCGGCGACGGCTAGGGTTTCCGTTTCGTGGCTCGAAACTCGAATTTGGCACCTAGCGGCGTCCGAAGTCCGATCAGATTGGACCAGGTGCGTTCGGCGGATGATCCGGCGAATTTCCCACGAATCCAATTTTCGGTCGGTTTTCCGGCAAGTGTCGCGTTTTCCGGCGGATTCGGCGATTTTCCGGCGACGATTCGGGACGGAGCAATCAGGGGGTCTATCGGCACCAGCTCGACGAGCTTGGTCCGATGGCGGTGTCAAACAGCCGAGGCGGCGATGGCCGTCACGGCGTGTCGAAAATGGGCGGCGGTGGCGGCGTGCTCCGATCGAGGCTGCAGCCGGCCTCGACGGTGGTCGGGATGGTGGGGGAAACGTCGGCGACGGCGAGAGGGTGGACTGGTCGGTCATAGCGGCAACGACGGCGGCTGAACGACGGCGGAATCTGGCCCGAAGTGGCGACGGCCGAGGCGGCTTCGTGGCATTACGACGTCGTGGCGGCGAGATGGTGGCCGGGGTAGGTCGTGGCGGCACGGCGACAGCACGGCAGGATGGGCGGCGTTGATCGGCGGCAGTGCGGCGTCGGCAGCGGCGGCGGCGACAACCGTGGGTGGTGCGGCTAGGGTTTGGAAGGGTAAGTGTCGGGAGGAAGAAGAAGTGCTGTAGTGGCAGTTTCGTAAATAAGTATTGACTCGATTCCTACTCGAGTCAAAATAATAACTAGTTCGTAATAAATTCTAAAAAAAATCTAGAAAAATATGGAAAAATTCTCATAAAATAAAACAAACACAACAACATCCAAATGACATGCTCTATAACTAATAACCCACCCGAATATGATCCAACGCGTCCTAATTCGTCATTCGGCCCTAAAACTATTCTACGATCAAAATAAAAATAACAATCAATACTGCATACCTCCATATACTTGATAACCCATTTTTCATCATCTTTCAGGCGTTATCATCGTACACTTGAGCATACATGACCCTCATCGCTCATAACTCACAGCTGGCCTTACGACTCAGCTCGCGGTTCATGAACTGACTTGACTTGAACCAACGGTTGAACCGACTGGTTCACTCCTGTAAAACTCTGACTTGAGTCAATGGCTTTTACAGATATTATTTATTTTACATCATTATTTTAAATTAATATTTCATCAGAGTAAAAAATTATTATATAGTTTATTCCATATAGTTAGATGAAAAAAAGGAAAGAAACAATATATTCAAACATAAAACCAATAAGTATCATTCAAAAAATTTTAATTATTATCTTTATATCTAAGTTTATTTTTGTGTATTTGTATAATTTTAATAATCTTAATATTTTAATTTTATTTTAAAATTATAAAATAAAAAGCAAAGCCCGCACATTGTGCGGGGCCATAGCTGATTAACTTAAAATTAGCTGTGGTAACATGAGTCATAACTTTCTTTTTCCGTCACGAATTATCCAAAGTTTAAAATATATTACGATTACTGTATTAACTAGATTTATAATCGGTATGTGTATATTTGGTTCAAGTGGGTTTTACAAATAAAATATTTAATTGATAATATTATTTCATAATTGATATCTAATTAAATATTAGTTAAAAATACCAAAATTTTCTGTATAAAAATTGGGTTTTGAAAAATATTAGGTTAAAAAATCAAATATAAATTAAAATAATATAAGATTAAATCACACCAAATTTGATAAAGGATATTAGGCCAGACAAGATCATACATCACTTGTTAAGAACTATGGTCTTGTCCATTGGCAAAGATTTGTTATAGCACTTGCTATAGATATCCCGTTGTATCAAATTTTCAATTGGTTTAAGTTTGATTGGTTTAAATTTTTTTAACTGTTTGTATTTAAAATTTTAATTGTAATAATTAAGTAAATTTCCTTCGTTTAAAGAGATTTAAAACAACCAACGGCTTAAACTATGACAAATCCTAGCCGTATGACTCCACGAGGACGGGATACAACAATTATTGTTGCAGTCCCCAGCTTACCCGCCAAAATAAAATCAGAAGTTGGGCCTCCAATCACAAACGTCCACCGTCTCTCCCCTTCCGATGCTTCCAAAGAAGCAGAATCACACCTTCACACTAATTCCCAATATTTCCAATCACAATTCTAAAGAATAGTCGAAGAGGTGAAAGACCTGGAAAATGAACTCTCTGATTTGGGTCTACACATTTCGACACAAAGAATGCTTGTTGACGATCTCATGGAGGATAGCAGAGTCGATAGATGAAAATTTGCTTGACATTTCAAGAATGGAGGAGGATACTCGGTACAGCAGTTTGGTGTCAGAACCATTTGGCATTCTTCTCTTGGAGAATAAGCCTGACAAAGCTTTACACATTCTTGAGCTTGAATTGAAATCTATGACATCAGAGAAGGCAGAATCAGTTCACATACTTGATCAAACTACACTGTTGAAATTACAGAACAATATTCGATGGCTGCTGGCACCAAGTATAAATATATCTGAATTTCAACATGCATTAACTGGGCTATCCAGACTTGGTGAGACTCAAAGAGCTTAGTCCCAAGCTGCTAGGAGCTTGATAATGCTTGGGGGACAGGCATGCAGCTACTCTTCGGAATTCTATGAATGGACTCAAGAAGCAATCGAAGAATTTGTTGTTTCTTTTGATATTTATATCGCGTCTATTGCAGAAGCAAGTTTAGGACTAGCTGTGGTCGTGGATGCTATTCAACATATGAAGAGTCTGCACGGCTTTGGAGTCACAATGACTTCTTTTCCAAGCTCACTTTTTGAAGCTTGCACAACCGTGCATAGAAGAAATGTTTCACACTTGCATTGAGCATTTTAAGAGAGCCATAAGTGTGTTGTTTCAAACGATAACTGGGTTTTGGGTGAATTTCCTATATACAGTTCTCTGAGTAGATTGGTGTACAATTTTGGGATTAAGGACAGGACAAACTTCTTCCTTCTCTCTAGTAGCGGATGGAAGGTCATCCAACAAGTGCAGGTGACGTTCTCTCGTCTACTTTTCAAGTCAACTATTATAAATTGGACAGAAAATGATGCCCTGTTTTTTAAATTTGATGCAACTGAAGCTTGCACAACCTTGCATAGAAGAAATGTTTCACACTTGCATTGAGCATTTTAAGAGAGCCATAAGTGTGCTGTATCAAATGATAACTGGGTTTTGGGTGAATTTCCTATATCCAGATCTCTGAGTAGATTGGTGTACAATTTTGGGATTAAGGACAGGACAGACTTCTTCCTTCTCACTAGTAGCGGATGGAAGGTCATCCAACAAGTGCAGGTGACGTTCTCTTGTCTACTTTTCAAGTCAACTACTATAAATTGGACAGAAAATGATGCCCTGTTTTTTAAATTTGATGTAACTGATGTACTTTCAGACAACAATGTAAGATGTCTCCCCAATATAATTTCTTCCCGTTGAAAGCTCCATTCTTAAAGGATTTGCAGATGTTTTCATGGAGTATGTTCCCATTTTAGAGAAGTACATTTACTGTTGAGAGAACTGGCATTGAACAAGATGCTGCAACACTAAATTTGGCAACAAAAATGGCCCAATAGCTCTCAGTTGTCATCAATTTATCAACTCTAGTCATCCATCTTCTTCCCTCCATTGCCAAACAAACCGTAGATCATGGAGGACAATCAGGAATGGCACAAACAAAAGAGCTCAACAGAAGTTCTCACCTGAAAATGCTAGAGAACTTGATTTTATCAA
The DNA here is from genome assembly GCA_033002965.1 of Piper betle. NCBI lineage: Eukaryota > Viridiplantae > Streptophyta > Magnoliopsida > Piperales > Piperaceae > Piper > Piper betle. Next base: position 54,417 of record JAURVB010000079.1, on the reverse strand, counting down.
TCCACAAAGCAGAAAGGTGTCTTCGGCACCATTTCTGCCAGCAAATTGTTGAAGCTATTATGCTCCCCAAGGAGAATGGATTGGGATTCAAAGCAGAGAATTACTTCGATAGTCTTCGCGAGTCTGAAACGTCAACTTACTCCATGCCATCCATGAATTTGCAGGTCAGTTTTCATCTTGTTATAACTCATTTGCACGATATAATACACAACAAGAACTTATCAAGGTTAAGAGAATTACTTTTGGGCAAAATGAACAGATGCTATTTTCACGACTTGGGCAATTGAAGAAATTCGAGACGAGCTTGAGCTTGAGCTTGCTGTTCGATCATGCTGGAAAGTATAGGAACTGTTGATGGAAGTGATGAAAGCGGTAATTGAATGGATTTCAGATAAACATGAACAGTGGAATCAGACTAGAACGGCTTCATCTGCTCAACAGTCTAGTAGTTTTCTGCAGGTAAGTTGTCTTGGAAAACTAAATATATCACAAATACAGAGCTTCACAGAAGTCTCGAAAGTATTATTTTCAAACAAACAGGTTATCCTAAATATGTGTTTCTATCAGATTGTGTGAAGACATTCAATTTCTACTAGAAATTGTTCAAATTGGAGGGTAGGAATGAGAAAGCATTGTCAATGCATTATCGGACCTTATGGATCAGCTGGAGACGCAATTTCTTGAAGCCAGATGCGATCTCGGCAACTCGACAGCAGGAGCGGCATGAAATTGAGGAATTATCAGAGAGGGTACATGTGGGGACCTCCCAGCAGACTTTCAACGGCGAAGTTGAAGATGAAGAGGTGAATAGTGGTTCTCTGGATGCGAAAGCTCAGGATGGTAAAGAAGATTAAGAAGATGGAGACAAGGGGTCCCCTTCCATGGCATCATATGCTGATAGCGAAAATGAAAATGACTTGGATGAGCGCTCTTCAGAATCAGAACCTAAACTTGCAAGCACTTCAAACAAGCACCCAGGAAGGATTGCAAAATTGAGCTCGAATGAACAAATAAACGGAATTTTAACTCTGCCTCACTTTCTGTGTGAACTAATCAGTATTTTTCCTGGCTGCCATTATCAGAACTAAGTTTCTGAGCATAAAGGAATAGTCCATCAGGCTAAGTTCAATACTGGGTGCACATAATATCCAACAAAAAAGAGCTATAACACTTTCGAGCCTGAAATCATACTCCATATTGTTTGAAGTTGGAATAACACGTCAAGAAACCCACAAAAGTACATATGGCATAACAAAATTATTCTAGTTCTAGCTACTTAACTGAGTATAATACAATGATTGACACAAAAAAAGCTTAGCATTTCTAGGATCAAGTCAAGCTAATGAATCACAACCAGATCCGTAACAAGTCATATTTTAGATCCCTAACCAGGAAACAAGAGAGAACAAGAGTATAAGGTAAGGTAGTCTTAATAAATAAATACAAGCAGCAATGAGAATCACCACAAGTTTGCCAGTTCACACATCAAAGCAGGCATATCATGGTCCATCGCTTAAGTGTTCAGTGTTTGATCACATTAGACACAAGTACTCTATTGGCATATTGATAAATTACTGGCCCTGATAATGATACACGTACATTTGCACCCTAAAGCTATCACCGCTGGTTCTCCCTGCGCCTCACGTAACGTGTTCTGTCATTGTACCGAGGTCTGTCATTAGCTCTTTGTGGAACTGGCTGTACTCTCCTCTCCCTCTCTGGCGACCTTTTCACAATCTCACCATTAACATACAACTCAGCTGTAAAACAAACATAAACAGTAGAATTAGGATATGCTGACATTTAAGCGTTTACGGTTTCAGAAAGGTTTCATCCTTGATTAAGGATACACTAGGTTCTATAAACCAAACATTCATTACAAAATATGTGTCACTATGTAAGAACAACTCTTTAGTGACAAACAACCATCCTAAATGAACAACATTACTTGGCATTATGCCCAGCTCACCATCAGATGCAAACAGGAATTGTGGTTTTGAGCATATCACATCAAAATTAAGTAAAAAGTGGCGTCTTCCAAGACACTTAAATGAAATATCTATACCTTTGATAAATATTACCCATCTCTTTAAAAGAAAAGAAATTGATAAACTATAATTACAAATTCATAACTAACAAGTCCACTCAATTTGAGAGTTTAGTTTTGGCCGAACCAAAAATAAGAGACATTGACAACAGAATAAAACAAATCAGAAATCTACTTCCACAGGTAAGGTAACAACTTACAACTCGAGAAGATTAGATTTAGCAGGTACGGAAATAAAAAGACAAAGTGCATGCCTCGAACATTCAAGTCAATCACATCGCAAAGGTGAATTCTAAATCATATTATATTAGTCAAAAATCAACAAGGGGAACAAACAACTATAAATCCCATTCAACCTAATATAAAGCATACAACCAGCATCGTAACATATACAAGTCAAATGCCACAAATGAAAATCCCAGATTCGCATTTTACCTCCATAGTCCTTATTCTCAGGATCAACATAAGAATCAGGCAGAACAAACAGAACACCAGGTAAACCTGAAACACCAATAACACAACACATTCACCACGAATTCCTCAAAATTGACGGGTCCAAAACATGTCATAGAAAGAAAAATGAAAGAAGCTCTATACCTTCGAGCTTGTTGGAAGTCTCCTCATCAATCTCACAACCGAATCCGAAATAACGCTCACACGAAACATTATAAATCTTCTTCTTCGCCTCTTCTTCACTGCACATTTAATCGAACAAATCCAAACAACCAAACAATAAAACTTTTTGACGACACCAAAACATTGACATCATAAAAAGTTGAAGACTACTCAATCAATTAATCAATCCCTAAACATCTAGAAATGACAAGAACTAGAAGCTTTGGAAAACACAAGTCTTCACCTTCCGACCACCTTCGCCAGCGTTTCGACGTAGCAATCGATCATCTGCTGCTTGGTGGCGCCCTCGCCGCCGGGCTTGTCCATGACGATGAGCCAGTGCTCGTAGTCGCAGCCGGGGAATAGGGGCTGCATCTCGGTGGGCGGCCGGTCGCCGGAGTTGGGGCCGGAGCGGAGCGGCGAGTAGGCGGAGTCGCCGGGGGTCCTCTGCACCCGGCACCGGACGGCGGTGAGGCGGGTGGCGATGCGGGCGGCGTGGGCGAGGAGCGGCGCCTCGCGGCCGGCGATGCGGGAGAAGCCGCCGGCGGCGGAGGCGGCGAGGGAGAGGGAGCGGGCCGGGGGGCCGAGGGGAGCAGGAGGCGTAGGGCGGCCGGAGTGCGGCCGGCGACGGCGGCGGCGATGGTGCGGGCGACGGTGGCCATGGCGGGGATAAGGGTTTGGGGGAGGGTTTTACTGTATTTGAAAGGGGGATTGACGATGGCATTTTTTGGGGGATATTTATGTGGTGTTTCTATTAGCTGGTCGTCCTCCAAAAAATCTACTAATTTGCTTTTAAAATAATTCTATTAATTTTATTTATTTTCTTTTAAAAAATTTAAACTAATAATTACTTGTATGTAAGCCACTCCTAATTTTGGTAAATATAATAACTTAAATTATATTACACTTCATTATTTTCCTATATTATTTTATCGTCCACCACAAATAATTTACCAAACTTTTAGATAGGCTCTACCTTCAAAAGTATGTACACAAAGATAATTAGACTTTTTGATTACCTTTAGGAGACGTGAGAAGGTGTGGAAAGATTGGTAAGAGTATAATATTTCAAAGAAATATGGTTTTTGAGTAACATGACTATTTTTAAATCTATTATTTTTATTTTTATAAAAATAAAAGAAAATTCACTTACATCAACTCTAAATTAGAGTTTAGGACCTTGTTACTTAGAGGTAATGGAAGTTTCAAGTTGTTAAGAAAATGACATGACAATTGCACTAGTTCAGAATGAATAATTGTTCATAGAATGAGCGCTCTGCAAAGTATAGGATGAGGTTGTTCATTTAGACTTGTGTGATATTGGAGATCATATCAAGTTACCTACAAAACAATAATCTTAAAGATAGAAAATAAAATAAGTCACGAAGATTTTTTTACGTGATTCTTTGGGGCACAATGTGAGTTCCCAAGTAAGTCCATGGTAGGCTTGTCTCACGATACATTATTGGATAAAATTTGATACAAAAATACAAATTAGTGAATTTTTTGTCTGTCTGCCTTCAAACATGTGTTTGGATTTGAATGCTTTTGTTTGGCTTCTTTAGTCTTTAAATGATGAAATGAACCTCACCAATGCGTCAAGGATGTCAATTACGATGGGATATGATGCTTCACTCGAATTAGAGCATGAGAAGGCTCTGAAATAAATCCAAAAATATAAGCCGGATTGGACCAGGTTGATTTGGCTCAGGTCGGGTCAAAAATCCGTGAACATGTCATTTGCGGGTGCTAGGCTGGAATTGGGTGCACCACGTGAAGAGCGCCGTGGGACAAGGCTTACGCGGGCACACACTTAGTCTCAGACACTATCAGGAGCAGGCGGACCGTGATCACTCACAAACAGGTCCAAGCAGTCGGTGCAACGCCGATGTTGCGGCCTCCCGGCTATGGCGGCTGTGGAGGCTCCCAAAGACCACCCAGATCGATGGCCCATGGTGAGAGGCGCAGAGTGGTGGTGCTCTGGTGGTCGAAAAGGTCGCCGTACGGCAAGGGGATTGTCTGAAAGTCTCCCGACTATAGGGGTATCGCTAAGACTTTGGCTGATTTTTTTGGCGACGGCGAGTGTGGACGGAGACAGCGCTCGGTTGATACTTGCAGCCGAAGGTGAGGGCTTTCAATTGGAAATTTCAGAGTGGTCGAAGGTGATACCGGTAAGCTGGAAAGTTGCTCGATAACAGCGGCTTTGGTTTGTCTTCCTTCTCTGGCCGGGACGTTGTGGCCAGATTCTCGACGACTTTAGGCTTCCACGGTGTCAGGGAAAGGCCTGGCCTTGAAGAAAGAAGCAAGGGTTGTACGGTCGTGGCACATCTAATTTGTGATTATTACCTACATATAGTAAAAAATAGGTTAGTAATAAGCATTACTAGTCTAAAATTTAAATATAACAAATTAGCTATGAGAGCAAACTCTTATATGAAAGAAAAACATTCTGTATGCTTCTCATGAACTCTCTGAATGACACCTACTTAGGAACCACTAGAAGCTACTAGGATCTCCGATAGGCATCCCGAACTGCTCTTACTTTGCTGATGCCTCTTTCGGTATTTTTCTCATTTCATTTTTCTCTGGTCCATGGGGACTACATGTATATCCTAAGCCCTTTCTTTTCCTCCATAATTATCCTGGCCTTGAGCACAAAGGTCGAGTACTCTCAGACAGTCACCTTTAGTACCCTTTGAACCACAAGTCCGAACATGCACTGTATTAAACAGTACCCGCAAACCTCCACGTTCTCCGGGTGTGAGGAACTCAAACGCGGAGTTATTAGGATCCCTCAGGAATAGAATAGTCCGCTCACTAATCCAGAGCCCGCTTTGACTGTCACGGCATCCGCTCATGGTAAATGCAAGTTGGTTTCTTCATCTCTCGTCTCACTGAAAACTCGATAAAATTATATAAATAGACTTGGAAAGGGATTCATATAAAAGGCCAGAAGGCAACTTGTGGTGGATCTTGTTTTCGAAATCATTATCGAGGGATCTCATCCTCAAAGGCTATTAATTTGGAAAATTGTTCGGCTAAATGACTCGAGTTAAGTGGGATCCGATAAAACGTCACTTAACTCGTTATGCAGGAATTAAAACAAACATACAATAGATAGAGCATAAAAACAGAGACTAGTCATAAACGAACCTGGTAGAAGTTCCAAGCGTGTCCTCGCGCCTAGGCGGCAAGCTCCTACTCTGTACCTACACATCAAATCTAGAAGCTAACGCCCACTAATTGAATGATGCATCAACTCAACATGGACATTACACCCTAACACATTCATCATCCATCACAATCAACAATCATCAATGTGAAAATAATTCTAACTCACCATATTCATTCCAATTTTATTATATTTTTCTAAGTTACGTCGTGGTCAATAAGCATGTTCAGATTCAATTGACCTCATTAGATCACTTACCATTCATTTACTATTAATCACAACATGGAATCATCACTTCATTTATAGTCAGACATTTATCATGACAATTAATCAATCCTAGCATGTTGTGCTAACAATCATCAATTTTAAATAATTAACTTAGAGGTAATTATACCTCTCGTTGTTGACAATCGGCGACAGCTAGGGTTTTGTCGCGCGTCTCAGAGCTCGAATTCGGCGCTCGTTGGCGTCCAAAGTTCTGATCGGGTTCTACTGGATGAGCTCCACGGAAGATCCACCAAATTCCAACGAATCTAGTTTTCCAGTAAGGTTCTAGCGGTTTTAATGGTTTTCCGACAACTTTCTGGTGATTTTTCGGCGGCAGTCACCGGCGGTGTCTATTGGCGGAATAGCAGAGGTATTGAGTACCGTTGGAACCAGCTTAGCTAGCCCCACGCGTCTATGATGTCGATGTGGTCGGCGGAGTAGGTGGCTCGCCAAAAAATGGCTAAAACAGAGGTGGCGGTGGTGGGTGACTAGATCCAGCCAGCCCTGGGCAGTGATGGGCTCCGCTCTGGTCAGGGAAGGTCACTGGAGGGCCAAAGGTGTCGAGGCGACCACTAGATCGCAGCGGCGACAGTCGCCGGCGACGCGATCGACGACGGAAGCGCGGCGCAAGGGTGCAGCTTCCTCGCGTCGTGGAGGCCGAACGATGGCCGGAGGTGCTCGGGCCATCACGACAACACTGCAGTGGGGCCTGGTGGCGACGATCGGCGGTAGGGTGGCGACGACAAGTCAAGGGGGTGGCGCGACAAGGTTTTGGATGGGGAGGAGAAGTGTCGGGGGGGGAAGAAATGGCGTGAGGGTGTTCGGTGGTAAACATGTAAATAAAACTTGACTCAAGTCTGACTCGAGTCAAAATAATAACTAGTTCGTAATAATTCCTAAAAAAATACAAAAAAATAAGGAAAAATCCTATAAAATAAAACAACCACCACAACATCATAATGACATGTTGTATAACTAATAGCCCACCCAAACTACCTCATAACGCATCCTAACGTCGGTAAACAGCCTAAAACTAATTATACGATCCACTATATATAAAAGTAAAAATAAATTGTAAATTGGCATACTCTCATATATTCGATAACTCATTCTTTTATGCTATATTCATGACGTTATCATCATATACTTGGGTACACATGACCCTCATAGCTCATACACGACGACCGGCGTCGGCTTAGTGCACGTGTTCTGAAACTAACTCGACTCGAAACCGATGGCTGAACCGATCGGTTCATAAGTATAAAACCCTGACTCGGATCATGGGGTTTACAATCTTCCCTCCTTATAAAAATTTTGTCCTCGAAATTTTAACTCAAGGAGGTTCTACATAACTGAAACCTAGAAGTTGGATACACATCAGCTGTATCCTCTACTCTTCAATAGTCATGTACATCCTCACTGACATTAGTTGCGTGGACATGGCGAGTTCTGTTTGTGATGCTGTCAATATCAAACATTCAAATTCTAATCTATCTGTGCATGTTCTGACATTACCATCATCATTCTCTTCTTCTTCTGATCCCTACTGCTAACTCGGCAGGAAACCTAGATCACCCCTAAGGGCCTACTAGGTTGGTCAAGCAGATACACTAGAGTATTGCAAGGTGCTAATCTGGGTTATATCTGGAAAAACTATGTCGAGGGCAAGGCCTACCTACTAACATCTACCCATGTCTCTCTGAACCTCATCGATGTGAAAAGTCAACTACATATACTCTTAGGAAACTCTATCCTAAGTCCTATAGCCATCCTATGGTGTGCTATGAGTCTCTTGTTAGGTCAGGTGTATAGACTAAGTGAGTTGCATGGCTCACTGTCGCCAGTCTAGATCCAACTCTCAGGTGTCCATGTATAAGGAACTGGACCGCTCACTGGGTCCTAGTTGACTCGGTCCTGAGTCAAGTACCTCACTCTGTTCTATAAGAGAACAAGGATAGTTGCTATGACTCTACTGTATACTATGGCTCTGGTGGCTATCTATACAACCACTAACTACTGCTGAAAGGAGCTCTCTGTGACAGAATGGAGGCGAGAACACCTGTACATACATAGCGTGTCTCAAGGAGTATGATAACATACTCTGCATGGGACTGTAGAGTCTGCATCTGGTCTGTGGCATGTGCTTTGGTCAATGTATACTCATCTCAATCTTCTGGATAAACTGATAGTAGAACTCATATATCTAGAGGGGTGAGTAGAAATTCTCAAGTGAAAACTCTACTCTGTCTGATATCTCTGGTTATAGGAAAGGAGACTAAATCTCGTGAAAATCTAGTCCCACTACTCAAGAACTCTCACTAGGTGATATCTCATCCTCACATGTGGGATCTAATCATCAGGTAAACTGGGGAAGTCCACTAGGCTAAGAAAAACTTGCTACATAGGTATGTCACTCTGATCTATGGTGAGGTCAAGGTATCATGCAAGTGGCAGGGGAGATGAAATTCCTATGTAGCATACTAGGTGGCCAAAACATCGATAGATCTATGGACTTGTCTCTAAGATCACCACAATTTACTATGCCACAGGTGATCAGTCTGTGGAATAGCCAATCAATGACGAATCTCAGAAACGGCTCCTAAGCGGCTCTAGTTCAATCAGCTAACAGTAGACACGTGTTTCTCGATACCATACTAGTCACACACTTCTAAACGAGCAGGGTTCAAACGACCCAAAGAACCACTGTCTCCCCTCAAGTCTATGGGGACTCATAGTGAGGTTTGACACATGTCTCATCCGCTCTTCAGTGGTGTGTGACTTGTCATCTCGTATCGATTTGTAGCACTAATCTTAACTCACATGACTACTACCGTTGTGGTAGACTCTCAAGCAAGGCTATCGATCAAAATGAGCATACACTGGTATCACTCTATTTGGTCAGCATGGTCCGTCCTGTCTAAAATCCCTATTTGCATCACTCTCAAGCTGGGGTGAAATCATCATCATAAGATTGGTCTGCAAACATCTACCTGCACTGTAACCTTAATTAGTACCATGAATGTACCTCTATACTCAGGGCAAGGCTCAACCCTATGGTTCAAGGTGAGAACCTAATCATGTTGGCGAAACATAAGGGAATCACTATCTCTCTGAAAGACTCTTCCTCACTAACCCTCTATCAATGCCTAATACTCTAATATAAGTCGAACTCTTCTTGCTAACTGGTCAATTGCTAAATGGATTAAACTACGTGTGTGATCATCTACTAACCATCTGGTCTGTGTATGCCAGTTGTGGGTCCATGGATGTACTATCATGCTGTCTGAACACTCTGATCATTATGACTATCCCATCTAGAGGTCATACTATCATGTTTTCTGACTCTGTCCATGCACATCCTTATGAGACTATCACTAACAGTATCTGATCGTGTTATCTTGCAATATACATCTGACCCAAGGGTGTCAGGTCAAGACAATGGTTACAAGAGAGATCGTGGAGTCGGATCCTATGCCATCTCATCAGAATAACCTCTATTTTTCCTAACTCTCCTATGTTCTGCTGATGCCACTATAGCTATATCATGTTCCTCAAATTCTAGCCCTACTCAGCTCTAAAAGTTGAGACATGCAATCACCAGGCAAGGCCCAAAATCCTTCAAGTAGTTATCCTTATGTGGAGCGAGGCAACTATTTAGCCATGGTTTAAGCTCTACCTGCTCCACTTGGTTGACAGTTAAGCAATACACGGACGGCAATAGTGCATACTCGGATGGTGGTAGTGCATCTAGGACGGCGGTTGTGCACCTCGGATGGTGGTTGTGCAACTCGGTCGGTGGTTGTGCAAGTCGGTCAGTGGTTGTGCACCTCGTTTAGCGGTTATGCACTCGCTCGGCAGTTGTGTAACTTGGTCAGTGGTTGTAAACTCGGTCGGCGGTTGTGCAACTCTATCAGCAATAGTGTTATCTAGATACAAAAAATCTGATCCTGATAGTATACATCGTAAATCCAATATTTCTCTGACATATCTTGGCTGTTAACAACTCAGCTCAGGTAGTCCAACCATGTGTGTCTGATCTGAAGAGCTCTGAATCATGGTGGAGACACATACGATGGTGAACCTATGCTAAACCCATATTGATCTCTTGAAATCTGGAGTGGCTGCTTCTATCAATGATAATTGGCCCTCAAACGGCAATCACTGATCTGGTGCCTTATCTCTGGTAAAATCCTGTCAAATATTTGATCTCGTAGGAAATGGTGATCCTGATCTTTTCCTTGTCATATCGAGACCTCTGTGTGGCAAAAAGAAGCCAAAATTGCTGCCCGTAGGTCATAAACTAGTGGAAGAGGGGGAATGCAGTGAAGTGCCCATCAGACTATCGATCCACCTCTCTACTCATCCTCATTCATCACTCTCTTCTAGAAGTGGTCCATCTCAAGTCATCTACACAAATTCTCATCTATGATTCATGTACTTCAATGGCTCCATTGACATAATCACAGCCTTCATCCTTAGGGATTTGTCTAAGGCACTTGGCTGTCCATCTCATGTGCCAACTAACTTGCCAGTATCTCTATACTTCAAGCTCCTTACTATTGCCCCTTTTTTTAACTCATTCCCACAATATACACCATATCCCATGGAAGCAAGACTAATCTGGTGACATGCAAAACACGAACACCTGGTCAACATCCAATTCAATCTCAGCTTACTAAACATGTGGACACCACGACTCATCTAACTCTCTTATGCGATGGACAGAACTAGTGGGTCTTTAAGCCCATCACGACATTCCTGTTAGATTCCTGCTGACATCTGCGGACCTCCGGATCTGGTATAAGATGGGATCTTGTACCCATTCTACCTCTGTTAGCACTACAACATGCCCTCCTCACATCTAACTTTTAAACCTCGTGACTCGAGTCAGAGTTTTACGGGAGTGAACCAGTCGGTTCAACCGTCGGTTCGAGTCGAGTCAGCTTCATGGACCGCGAGCTGAGTTGAGGCCAGCTGTGAGTTATGAGCGATGAGGGTCATGTATGCTCAAGTGTACGATGATAACGTCTAAAAGATGATGAAAAATGGGTTATCAAGTATATGGAGGTATACAGTATTGATTGTTATTTTTATTTGATCGTAGAATAGTTTTAGGCCGAATAACGCATTAGGACGCGTTAGATTATATTCGGGTGGGTTATTAGTTATAGAACATATCATTTGGATGTTGTTGTGTTCGTTTGATTTTATGGGATTTTTCCATATTTTTTTAGATTTCTTTTAGGATTTATTACGAGACTAGTTATTATTATTGACTCGAGTCGGAGTCGAGTCAATATTTAATTTACAAAACTGCCATTGCACGTACCTTTCATCTCTCCCGACACTTACCCTCCCAAAACCCTCGCCGCCGTTGTGTGCTGTCGTCACCGCTACCGCCACTGTCGACGCCGTGCTGCCGCCGATCAACGCCGCCCCACCCGCCGTGCAGTCGCCGTGCCGCCACGACCCACCCTGGCCACCGTCTCGCCGCCACGATGCCGGAATCGCCCCACAAGCCGCGACGCCCTCCCTCGTCGATTCGCCGCCGTCTGGGCCGCGCCGCCGCCGCTGTGACCCCGACGACCACCCCCTCGCTGTCGCCGACGTTTCCCCCACCATCCCGAGCGCCGTCGAGGCCGGCCGCAGCCCCGATCGGAGCACGCCGCCGCCGCCACCCATTTTCGACGCCGCCGCCGACGGCCATCGCCGCCCCGGCTGCTTTGTTTGACACCACCATCGGACCAAGCTCGTCGAGCTGGTGCCGATAGACCCCTGATTGCCCCGTCCCGAATCATCGCCGAAAATCGGAATCTGCCGGAAAACCGCCGACACTCGCCGGAAAACTGCCGGAACCGCCGGAAAATTAGATTCGTGGGAAATTCGCCGGATCATCCGCCGAACGCACCCGATCCAATCTGATCGGACTTCGGACGCCGCTAGGTGCCGAATTCGAGTTTCGAGCCACGAAACGGAAACCCTAACCGTCGCCGATTTTCGACGACGCGAGGTATAATTTATTTTAACTTAATTATTTGAAAGTATTGCTTATTAGAATTGCATGCTAGGATTGGTGAATTGTGTGTTATAATAATATATATAAATGTAGATTTGATTAAGGATAAAATATGAAATTTGTTTGATTGAGTGGTGTTAAAAATGGAGACTAAGAAACTAATTAGGGTAACTAGGTAATGATCATGATCTAATGCAAACTAGCCTAAGTAGACTTGCTAGAATTGATTACTAGAATTGATATAGGTTGATGTGTGATGGTTGATGCGTGATTGTGTTGATTGTGTGTGCATGCTATAGGATGTGTGATTCATCATGCGGGCGTTAGTTTTTAGCCTGATTGTGTAGGTACGGTGTAGGAGCTCGCCGCCTAGGCGCGTGGACCCGTTTGGAGCTTCTACCAGGTCCGTTTAGGACTCGTTCTCTGATTTACGCTACTCTATTGTGCATTTGATTTATCCTGTGCAGGACGAGTTAAGTGGAGTTTTATCGGATCCCACTTAACTCGGGCCATTTAGCCAACAATTTTTTTTCGGATTAATAACCCTCGAGGATGAGATCCCTCGAGTTTGTTTTCGAACTTCAGATCCAGCTCAAGTTGCCTTCGGGCCTATTGTATAAATCCCAACCCAGGCCTATATATGTATAGTTTTCGCGTTTTCGGTGAGAGATGGGATGAGGGTTACTTGCGGCCACGTCTTCAGATAGGGCGTGTGCTCGGAAGAGCGGGCTCTGGAGCTGGGGAGAACCCACTTCGTTCCCGAAGGATCCGGACAACTCCACCTTTGAGTTCCTCAAACCCGGAGAAGTGTGGAGGTTTACGGGTACTGTAATGCAGCGCATGTCTAGACTTGTGGTTCAAAGGGTACTGAAGGCGACTGCCTGAGAGTGCTCGGCCTTTGTGCTCAAGGCCAGGAGTAATATGGAAGGTGCAGAGGGCGGTAAGGAATGAAATTTGATGCGAGAAGCGATAGAGAAATGGCCAAGGTATGAGAATGAGAAAGAAAGGGGACGCTGTCGACCCGAGGGCGACGGCCCGACGGCGACGGCTCCCGTATGTGCCCTGATGAGAGTTCTTGAGGAAGTATATGGTTTTGATTCAACAGGAGAGTTTGCTCTCCTGTGCCAGATTGATATTAGTTATTTTCCGGGCCGGTAACACTCGTTACTGACGGTTTTTCTATATATATGTAGGTGAGGAATGCGAGCGATGAAAGCTGTCGGGACTGCGGAGGAGCAGCACGGAACCGCGCACACATGTACCTGCCGCGTGTAACGTATGTATAATGATGGTGTGTTATTGTTATGTAAATGATAATTTTGATGTGTTTGCTTGAATGAATTACTTGTTATGAAACGAACTGATAAATATGAATGAGTAGGGAGCCTTGGAGTTCAGACTCGGCTCGGGTAAAAACGAATGAGATAATGATTTAATGTCAATGTAGATTGGTATGTGTTATCGTATTTTCATAAAATATTTATATACCCTTGTTGTGGACAGGTTGGCCCCTATTGCACTTTTAGGGGAAACTCTGTCCATTTTTCCGTAATAGCATATATTTTCTTTTGGTTTCTCATTTATTGTTTTGTCTTATTTTTGCTTGTACATCATAGCATGCATGTAGGACCGCGTTAGAACCCAATTGTTCCCATTCATGCATTTCACATTTGCATCTCCATCTTGAGACGCCGAGAGTAGATCCGGGTCGGCTTAACCGAATCTAGTAGATTAGCGAACGGTTCGGTCGCCGGTGACATTTCCGGGTCGGTTCACGGGTGAGCCGAAACGGGGTGTTACATAACTGAGCAAACAATCTGATATCATGATAAAAATCCATAAAAATGACCTGCCAAGCCAACTAAGGCCAATTCCACATATTTTTTATCAAGCCCTAAATACACCGTTATGCAACTAACTTATGGAAAAATCTGCATGTAAAGAAAACAAACAGAAACGTACTTGCCAGCTGGACTTGGAGCAATCTTTGCACACACATCACCTATAAAAGTATCTTACATCTTAATCGACCAAGAGTTGCTTTGATACTGAATTTTGTAACACCCAATCTGGTTCACGCTCGTAGAACCAAACCGACATGTCACAGATTCCGATTAGGTCGGCTAACCCAAACCCAACTAGTGCGGATCTAATCTTGGTGTCTTAATATGAAGATACGACTCGCCATGCATGGTTGAATGCACAATACCCTAACAAGATACTACATGGATGACATGCAAACTAATTTACACACCAATACAATTACGATCAAAATCAATAAAAATTCTGAAATAAAACGGATAGAGTCTCCCTAAAGAGTACAATTAAGGGCCACTCTATTAAAATAATATATATAAACATATATGTATATATCAACAATTTCATTCGCACAGAATCTAATATATTGTATAGTCATTCTGAAGCTTGGGTCTCAACCCACCGATGCAATCTATTCATGTTTCACATCATATCATCATGTTGAGCATTTAATCACATCATATCATCATGTCTTAGCATTTGATCATATCATTCTCAATGTAATAACATCATAAACAAAATATTAAGTACTCTATCAACTAACGTGTGTGTGCAAGCGACATCCGTGCTTCAATCCAGGCTGCACATCCAACTCGTAATTACCACCTACATATAGCATAAAAACACATCAGTAATAAGTGTTACTAGTCCAAAATATAACTATAACAAACTGGCTATGAGATCAAACTCTCATATGAAAGAAAAATATTCGTATATTTTTCGTGAACTCTCGAAAGGCACATACTAATGAGCCACTGGGCTGCAGATTTGGTAGCACCCCTAACTATCTACTTTGTTGATGCCTCTTTCAGCATTTTGCTCATTTCATTTTTCTCTGGTCCATCGGGACTACATGTATATCTTAAGCACTCTCTTCCTCCATAATTCTCTTAGCCTTGAGCACGAAGGCCAACACTCTCAGGTAGTCGCCTTTAGTACCCTTTGAACCACAAGTCTGGACATGCACTGTACTAAATAGTACAAACCTCCACGTTCTCCGAGTGTGAGGAACTCAAACGCGGAGTTGTTAGCATCACTCAAGAATGGAACAATCCGCTCACTAATCCAAAGCCCGCTTTAACTATCACAGCATCCACTCATGGTACGTGCAAGTCGGTTTCTCCATCTCTCGTCTTACTGAAAACTCGATAAAATTATATATATAGACCAGGAAGGGATTCATATAATAGGCCCGAAGGCAACTTGTGGTAGATCTTGTTTTCGAAATCATTCTTAAGGATCTCATCCTCGAGGGCTATTAATCTGACTGTTCGGCTCAATGGCCCGAGTTAAGTGGAATTCGATAAAATGTCATTTAACCCATCCTGCAGGTATTAAAACAAACATACAATGGATAGAGTATAAAAACAGAGACGAGTCATAAAACGGACCTGGTAGAAGCTCCAAGCGTGTCCTCGCGCCTAGGCGGCGAGTTCCTACTCCGCACTTAC
Organism: Piper betle; assembly: GCA_033002965.1. Classification (NCBI taxonomy): domain Eukaryota; kingdom Viridiplantae; phylum Streptophyta; class Magnoliopsida; order Piperales; family Piperaceae; genus Piper; species Piper betle. Next base: position 38,812 of record JAURVB010000079.1, on the reverse strand, counting down.
ACATCAAATCTAGAAGCTAACGTCCGCTAACTAAATGATGCATCAACTAAACATGGACATTACACTCCTAACACATTCATCATCCATCACAATCAACAATCATCAATGTGAAAATAATTCTAACTCATCCTATTCATACCAATTTTATTATATTTTTCTAAATTACGTCGTGGTCAATAAGCATGCTCAGATTCAATTTACCTCATCAGATCACTTACCATTCATTCACTATTAATCACATCATGGAATCATCACTTCATTCATAGTCAGACATTTATCAGTAACAATGAATCAATCCTAGCATGTTGTGCTAATAATCATCAATTTTAAATAATTAACTTGGAGGTAATTATATCTCTCGTCGTCGACAATCGGTGACAACTAGGATTTCGTCGCATGTCTCGGATCTCGTCGGCGTCCGAAGTTCAATCCGGTTTTGACTGGATGAGCTCCATGGAAGATCCACCAAATTCCAGCGAATCCAATTTTCCGGTAAGGTTCCAGTGATTTTCCGACGGTTTTAGTGGTTTTCTGGCAACTTTTCGACGATTTTTTGGCAGCAATCACCGGCGGCATCTATTGGCAGAATAGCAGGTGTATTGGGTACCGTTGGAACTGGCTCGATGAGCCCCACGCGCATATGATGTTGACGTGGTCGGCGAAGGCAGCAGCTCACCAAAAAATGGCTAAAAAAGAGGCGGCGGTGGTGGGTGACTAGATCCAGCCAGCCTGGGCGGCGATGGGCTCCGCTCCGATCGGGAAGGTCACTGGAGGGTAGAAGGTGTCGAGGTGACCACTCGATCGCGGCGATGACGGTCGCCAGAGGCGTGATCGGCGATGGAAGTACAGCGCAAGGGCACGGCTTCCTCGCGTCGTGGAGGCCGGACGACGGTCGGGGGCGCTTGAGCCATCACGACAACACCGCAGCGGGGCCTAGCGGCGACGATCGGCGGCAGGGTGGCATCATCGGCGGCAGTGACGACAAGACAAGGGGGTGGCGCGGCAAGGTTTTGGACAGGGAGGAGAAGTGTCAGGAGGGGGGAGAAATGGTGTAAAGGTGTTCGGTGGCAAACTCATAAATAAAACTTGACTCAAATCCAATTCAAGTCAAAATAATAACTAGTTTGTAATAATTCCAAAAAAATACAAAAAATAGGGGAAAATCCCATAAAATAAAACAACCACCACAATATCATAATGACATGCTTTATAACTAACAGCCCACCCAAAGTTTCTCATAACACATCATAATGCGGTAAACAGCTTAAAACTAATTCTACGATCCACTATATATAAAAATAAAAATAAACTGTAAACTGGCATACTCTCATATATTTTGATAACTCATTCTTTTCTGTTGTATTCATGACATTATCATCATATATTTGGGTATATATAGACCCTCATAGCTCTTACATGCGACCTGGCGTCAACTCAGTACGCATGTTCTAAAACTACCTCGACTCAAACCGACGGCTGAACCAATCGATTCATAAGTATAAAACCCTGACTCGGATCGCGGGTTTTACATTGAGGGACAAAATTTCCTAAAATGGGTGGATTGTGAGATCTTTCAACTCAATCACATATATAATACCTACTGGGATAAAATTTTGTTTATAAGAATGGACTATAGATCTTTAACTTAGTTAACCACTTTTGAAGAAATGATATAACCTATTAATTTGCTCTTTGGGCTAAGTTGTGACTTAGTCAATTATTTTACACTTTAAGCTGATAGCTATGCTCTTTATCATTTTATAAAAACCCTCATGTAGCTTATATAAACTACACCTTTTATTTAGAGCAATTTAGTTGATCTCATTACTCAAAATTCACATAGATAAATGGAAAATAAATAATAAGACAACTTGTAAAATTCAATCTAATAGTTTTAACCCTTTCATATTAACTATCGAAATAATTGTATTAAAAATTAATTTCAAAATATCTATTAATTAGTGTATTTTTTTAAAAATCTAAAAATAGATCATAATAATATAAAAAAGATAAAATTTTATCAATATCCTCCTCATGTACTCTACTTTTAATATATGTAAATATTATGTTGTGAGGCCTCCTAAAAATGTTCAAATTAAATGTATTACCCATATAAGCTATGTGGGGTGTAACTCATCTTTTTTTTCTTTTTATAAAATTATATTTTTTACAACTCTTTTTCTATAAAATTTTGAGATTAAGTGAAAAAATTATTTTTATCACAAATTATAACTCATTAGATATGATGGTAATTTTTCATGGTAGTTTTGAATAGTAAAATTTGAAATTATATAAAAAATATTATTTATAACAAATTGAGATCTATATGAGATATTGTAATAACTTTTTAGTTGGGTGTTGAGGTAGATGTGTATGAGGGTCAAAAATTAAGGAGATACAATGAGGCAAAGAGCTCTAATTCTTTTAAAGAAAATATCTCTTATACTCACAATTGATTTCAATTTTCATATCCAAACATAAATCCACAATAGTCAATATATATTGGTTGTTGAGATCTTCAAAAGGGAATAGGATTTACAATATTTTTGTAAGATAATGTAGTGATTTTTCAATTGATTGTTGAGTTTAGATGTAATTTATAGTTGAGTACTTGCACAGTAATTTAGTGGATTAGAGTACGTGGCTACGAACTACGATGCAGGGGTTTGCTCGAAAAGAAAAATATGTATATTGTGCTCAAAATTAATTTATATTTTTGTATCCTTTTAAAAACATAAGGTCTATAATATATATTTGATTGAAGAAAAATTATTCTGCTTTTACAAAAAAATAGTTGATGCAAAAACAATGTCAAAATATCTATGATGATAGTTTAGTCCTCTACTCTGAAGGCTAATTTAGTCATTCAACACCCTCATCGTCATCCCTTTGAATAGTGGGAGGCTGCTCCACTCAAGGCCACTCATGTCCATGGCCTCCACCGCCCCTTCCCTCTCCTCCCTTCTCCGACCCCGCCGCAATGCGTCCCCCGTGCCATTCGCCGCATCAGTCCTCCTCCAAAGGCCCTCCACGGGCGGCGTGAATGGCTGCTCCTGCTGACAGCGTCGACGGCGTCGGCGGGGATCGCCGTGCCGGCGTCGGCCGCGGACATTCCCCTGTTCGGGCTGCGGAAAAGGTGGAGAAGCTGGAGGAGGCGGCGGTTGAGATACTAAAGGAAGGCGAGAAGGCGGTGGAGAAGGAGATCGAGACGGCGGAGAAGGAGGTGGCCGCGGCGGAGACGGAGGTCGAGAAAGCCATCGCCGCTAGCCAGGTCGCGCAGGCCGGGGCGGTGGCCGTGGCCGAGGCGGCGGCGGTGCTGATCGCCACCTCCATCGTCAATGCCATTCTTGGGCCGGAAGCTCGGAAAACTTAGGCCCATTTGTTCTGGTTGTCGCTCCTAATGCTTCTTAAGAATTGTTACGTGATGCTTATTATTTATTATACTTAGTCAAAACTTTTATTTTATATTTATCTAATGTGGAGTGTGCATTGTGTATGTTTAAGCAGATCCTAATCTGCATTTAGAAATTGCAGGTCAATCATTGTCCTCAATCTCCTATCTTAATTTAACAAAAGAGGAAATTATTAGCAAATTAAGCAACAAAAAATTTTTAAAACGTTTTTCTTGAAAAGTTTTTTGACATGTCATATTATTGCTGGCTTAAGTCAACTTCTTGTCTTCTGTTTCTGGTACGGTATCATAGTGAATTTTTTTAATGGTTATAATTGAACTTAGCAACGAAAGTGTTTGATTTCTTTTTTTGTATTAAAGTTAAATCTAATATGCTTCATTAGAGACCTTGACGTTTGGAACATTTTTTTGGACACGGGATTTCTGCCCCCGTGGTTAGTTTTCGTTTTAATTTAAATAAATGGGTTTATGGGACCGAAGTGCAGTAATTTTTTATTGGTAGGGTGATTTTATGAAAAAATTTTCAGAAACTTAATCTTCGTTATAAATTTGACTTATTAATATTATATTTGTATGGTCCAAATCTGAGGCGTCTTGTATGTATTTAGCGTTTTATGTACATTAATTTCTATGGGGTTTCATTTTTTTTGACACTTTAAGTAGTTAGGGTCTTCTCGCGGTAATTCTTCATTCTGATTATAAATTAATACAATCAGTTTGCTGTGCGTGTCGAATCAGTGCGTTACTGTGATACATCTCTAACCAATCATTGGACGAAAAGTTAGGCTTAATGCATCATCAACCATAATAACTATGTAAGGTCTGAAGTCTAAATCAATGGTGGCATACCGGAGTAATACGTCCTAATATTTTTAAAAACTATAAATATCTATTTTAAGGATTAAAAAAATAGAAGCTATTTAAATAATAACGTAATGTTATCATTTTTACATATTTTGTTTGGTGTCATGGGGTCCACTGTTAAAAGAGAGAGAGAGAAAGAAAATAGGAAGAAGGAAAGCTGGGACGTTGAGGAGAGTTGGGAGGTAACATGCCACTCAGTCTCCTTCCCATTCCCACCTCTCCTTCGTCATTATCCAAAGCTTATTCCAGGTCCTTCACATGGCTTCCTCATCTCTATATATAGCACCCCCATACCCTCCAGAAAGAATCGGAACGAGAGGGGGGAAGAAGCCCTGGGAGGCCGGAGTGGAAGACCGGTGGAGCAAAGTCTCAATAGAGGAGGACGAAGACCGGCCGGCGTCCGTCGCAAGATCTTCATCGTGAAGACCGAAGATCCCTCTCTCTTCCCGGGTGGTCCCCTACCTCTATTGAAGCCCTGTCGTCGATGAAAGTGCCGCCTAAGTCTGCCCTATCTTTTGTTTTGCAGGTTTTGGAGCCAATTTCTGGCAACATTTTTGGCCAACCCCGGCCGACCGGCGCCCCCTCCGACCACTCCTCTAAGCCCAATTGATTGATAGCCCTCACCTCCGGCTACAACTCCCAACCGAAACCTGCCGTCGTCTACACTCGTCGTCGCCGAAAATATCTGCCAAAGTCTCGGCAATACCCCTATCGTCGGGAGACTTTCCAGCGATCCCTTCGCCATCCGGCAACCTTTTTGACCTCCAGAACACCACCACTCGCTACCTCTCACAGTGAGCCACTGATCTAGGTGGTCTCCAGGAGCCTCCACCGCCGCCATCGTTGTCGCCAAAGGTCGCAACACCGGCGTTGCACCGACCTTAAATACGAGTTGTCGGACATGTTGCAGGTGATCGCGTCCGCATGCTTCTGACCGTGTCCGAGACCATGCGTGCTGCCTAAGCCTTTGGCGCACCGGACGCCGTTCTTCACCTGACGCACCCAATTCTGGCCTAGCACCTGCATACGCCACCCGGTTCAGAAGTGACTTGGTTCCCGGATTTTTCTGACCCGACCTGAGCCAAATAAACCATGTCCGATCCGGCTTATGTTTTTAGATTTATTTGAATGCCTTTACGTGCTCCGATTTGCTTAAAATTTGGTATCCAGTTATTTTTTGACATTCCGTACCCATTGCTAAGGTTTATTTCATCATTTAAAGACTAGAAGAAGCCAAACTAGAATATCCAAATTCGGACACCCATTCTAAGGCGAATAAAGAACCTTATCAAAAATTATAAAATAGTGAATTGTGGGACAAGCCGATCATAGAGTGATTTGAAAATTCACATTGAACCCTAATAATATATTTGCCATTATTATTTCGTAGGTAAGAACACTTAGTGTGATCCCCAATGTCATACGAAAGAGAACAACCACATTCCACACTTCCAGGAGCGCTCATCCCGCAAACATAAAGTCAACTCCACTGGGAAGGAAGCCACTCGAAGGGAAGATCTCGAAGCATGGAATGAAGAATCACGTAATCCGAATCTAGAAGGCTTAAGGAGGTGGCAGAGCGCTCTAGAGCCCAGTCAACTGGTCAAGCCTCTCAGGGGCCGCATGAAGACCAGTTCTTCCAGCAACCCAACAGAGGCTCAGATCTAACAGCATGTTGCAGATCAAACAACATGTTGCAAATAACCAAGCTCTGCAATAGCAGATGAACACGCTTGAGCATGCGATGCAAGCCCTCTCACAGGACTCCCTCCAGCAACGCAAGAGTGTGCATCCCCAAGCATCACTGAACAAAGGGATGTAGAATAACAAATTTTCGAATTTTAATTAAGTTATACAGATGATAAAACCATTGTTAATAAAACCTTTCTTTAGATTAAATCATCAAGAAAATAAAATTTAATTACGAAAGCGTAGCTGAATCCATAATAGCAAAACCATTCTTCACTTCTTTAAGTTTTGATCTTTCAAATTCTACACCGGTTCTCCAAAGTCAGAGTTCTTATATGATGAGATACCAGAAAAGAAAACTACGGTGCAAATTCAGGGACCATAAGCGTATTTATCCTTATCTTTTATAATTCCAATTTAACCCAACATAAATTAGAGATTACGAAAACGATATCTACACATATTTATCCATACTCATCTTAAATATATAGTATCTCCACATATTTATCTTAAATATTAATGGCCCATTAACCTCTTAACTTTAATAGATCAATTTAATTTAGGCCCAAACCTTATTAATAGCATATGATACAATTATATACTTGTATATATACGTCCAAAATCCAATAATCTCCCACTTAGACTATATATATAAAGATAATTGTATATTATCGTATGAGCTCCAAAATAATATATGTTATTCTTCCAAAATAACAATCTCGTCTATTAATTAATGTTAATATATGATCAAGGCGATTTTCGTTACATTTATCATAACTAAACTCATCCATAGTCACATACATCTACATAATTAAATGACATAGATCAAATATTGATGTATAGCATGAAAATTACATGTAATTTAATTTGAACATGCCTATTTTTAACTGGTCCAACCTTAGAAGATCACCATAATAGAGTGAAACATAAACCAAATACTTCAACAAAACAAACTCCCACTAAAGTAACATATCATCAAATGATACAACACCCAGATGAGCAACATGCTCATGAAAGACCTTGGGCGGTAAACTTTTAGTAATTGGATTTACAACTATAGAGTTTGTCCCAATATGCTCTATAGAGACTTTACTGAAACTTTATCACTCTAAACTCTTTCTTTCACAACAAGGAACTTGATCTCTATATGTTTTGATTTAGATGAGCTCATGTTGTTATTTGAATATGATACTGCAAACTGATTGTCACAAAATAACTTAAGTGGTCTTTCAATATTATCAATAATGCGCAGCCCTGTGACAAAATTCCGCAACATATTCCATGATTGGATGCCTCATAACAAGCTATGAATTTAGCTGCCATGGTGGAAGAAGCTATGAGTGTATGCTTAGCACTCTTCCAAAAAATAGCTCCTCCAGCAAGCAGGTAGACATAGCTTGACATCCACCAAAATCAGAATCAGAATACCCAATAATCTCAAGTTGATTTGACTTCCGATAGGTAAGCATGTAATGTTTTGTTCTCTGAAGATACTTTATGACTCTTTTGGCTGCTATCCAATGATCCAATCCTGGATTACTTAAATATCTGCCCAATATTCCAACAATATACGTAATATCTGGACGCGTACATACTTGAGCATACATAAGACTTCCTACTACTGAAGCATAGGGAATCTTTTGCATTTCATTTCCTTCTATGTCATTTTTAAGGCACTAATTGAGACTGAACTTGTCTCCTTTAGAAACAGGGGTATCTTCTGGTTTACAATCTTGCATGCCAAATCTCTTAAGCACTTTTTCTATATAGGTCTTTTGTGATAATCCAAGTATACATCGAGAATGATCCCGATGTATTTGAATTCCTAATACAAAAGACGCATTTCCAAGATCTTTCATTTCAAATTTCTTTGATAAATAAAACTCTTGGTTTCGTGCAAGAAACTTATATCATTACTGGCAAGCAATATATTATAAACATATAAAACCAGAAAAATATATTTACTCCCACTAAACTTATAGTATATACAATCATCAATAACATTCATCTCAAAACCAAACGAGAGAATCACTTGATGAAATTTGTGATACCATTGACGAGAAGCCTGCTTAAGTCCATAGATTGATTTCTTTAATTTGCAAACCATATTCTTTGAATCTCCCGATACAAAGTTTTCTAGTTGCACCATATAAATTATTTCATCAATGTCACTATTTAGAAACGTAGTCTTTACATCTATCTGATGTAACTCAAGGTCAAAGTGTGCCACTAATACCATAATTATTTTTATTGAGTCTTTCAATAAAACTGGAGAGAAAGTCTCATTATAATCGATGTCTTCCTTTATGAGTAAAGCCCTTTGCAACAAGACGAGCCTTATATCTTTTTACATCACCTTTCGAATCCCTCTTGGTTTTAAATATCCATTTACAACCAATAGGTTTCACACCTTCAGGCAATGGAACAAGATCCCAAACGTCAATAGCTTTAATGGGCTTCACCTCTTCATTCATGGCATCAATCCACTTTTGAGAATTAGAACTCTTCATGGCTTGATGAAAATTGATTGGATCATCTTCCACCATTCCAGTGTTATCCTCATGTTCTTAGAGAAAGATGATATAATCATCTAAAATTGCATTTCTCTTTTCTCTTCTGGATCTCCTCAATGGCATTTGCTCTTGAGGTTGTTGAGTTTGCTCTTCAGGTATAACTTGATTAGGGAGATTCTCGACATTGTCTTGCAATTCTGATATTGTTTCTTGAACAACATCAGGAATATAATCCTGATCCTGATTATTGTCAAGAACAATCATGGGAAGAGAATCAAATTCTTCTTCAAAGACAATGTCTTTAACTTCATTTCCCCCACCAAACTTAATATCCTCAAAGAACTGGGCATTTCCCGTCTCAAAGAATGACCTTATTGTGGGATCATAAAACTTATACCATCTAGACCGTTTAGAGTACCCAACAAAATAACTGCTAACTGTTCTTGAGTCCAGTTTCCTTTCATTTGGCCTATAAGGCCTTGCCTCAGCTGGACAACCCCAAGTGCGTAAATGCTTAATACTGGGTTTTTTTTTCAGTCCATAATTCATATGGGGTCTTAACTATTGCCTTTGTTAGTACTCTATTAAGAAGATATGCTATTGTCTTTAGTGCCTCACCCCAGAGTGAATCAGGTAAAGTAGTATGAGCAATCATACTTCTCACCATATCTTTTAATATTCAGTTTCGTCTCTCAGCAACACCATTCATGGTAGGAGTACCTGGCATTGTGTATTGTAGGACGATTCCGCACTCTTCAAGGAATTTGGCAAATAGTCCTGGACATTGTACACCTGATCCATCATATCTACTATAGTATTCACCACCACGGTCAGATCTGATAGCCTTAATGGTTTTGACAAGTTGGTTCTCAACTTCAGCCTTATATGCCTTAAACACGTCCAATGCTTGAGACTTCTCATGAATGAGATAAAGGTAACCATAACGAGAATAATCGTCTATTAACGTAATAAAATATTGTTGACCATTCCAAGAAGCTGTAGAAAATGGCCCACAAATATCCATATATATTAGTTCTTAAGACGCTTGAAGATATATTGGCACCTAGTCTCCTTATATTTGTTTGTTTTCCCTTAATGCACTCAATACAGACTTGAAAATCTGATAAATTAAGAGAATCAAGAATTCCATCTGACATAAGTCGTTCAATTCTTTGTTTAGAAATGTGTCCTAAATGCTTGTGTTAGAATAAAGCAGAATTCTCATTGGTTAATTTTCTTTTCGTACCACTTAAACCCACATGCAAAGTTTCATTAAAAGATGCAATAGTATTAAGTAAATATAGACTATCATAAAAAGACAAGGAACCCGTACCCACAATATTTAAATTTAGAAAAAGATTAAAATTATTATTTCTAAATGAACAAGAATAACCAAATTTGTCCAATATAGAAATAGAAACCAAATTCCGTCTAAAAGACGGTACTATATATGTCTCTTTCAAATCCAAATAATATATTGTCTTCAATAATCTAAAAATCCTATTGCCTCAACTATAACTGAGTTGTCATTACCCACATAGATGAATCTTTGAGCATCATTTGGCTTTCGGCAACTCAACAACCCTGCATTGACACACTTATGTGAGTAATATCACCCGAATCTAGCCACCAAGTGTGTATTGGTACTGAAACTAAATTAACCTTAGAACAAACAAAATTACGAAATGGACCTTTATTTACACACCAAGTGTGATACTTAGCAGCATTCCTTCTTCATATGCCTAGGTTTACCACACCAAGTGTGATACTTAGCGCATTCCTTCTTCACTTGATAGGTACTAGCCAAGTGAGTACATTTGTCCCTTTGACAGTTGTAACTGACCTTGAATTGACTGAATTGTGCCGGAAGAGAAATTAAAACTAAATGCATGAGCAAATCTTCAGATAGCTCTAACCTTAGTTCTTTTAGTTTTGAAGCAATATTTGACATCTCTAAGATGTACTCTTTTATGCTTGTTTTGCCTTTAAACTTTATTGAAATCAAGTTCAACAAAAGCATACTTGTTTCAGCCTTATCGTTTTTTACAAAACGCTTTTCAATTTCTTTAAGAAACTCACTTGCTATAGTAACCTTTTCAGACACATCCCCCTGAAGGTTTCCGTAATTCCACGCTTCATGATCATAAGACTCGTGCGATTTGAGCATTCCCACTTCTCAATGTCCCGTTTTTCCTCAATGGAACTTTTGTCCGTAAGAGAAGAAAGTTGTTCAGCTCCTTAATGCAAGGTCAAGATCCATGCAGCCGAGAACGATTATCACGTTCCCTTTCTAATCCTTAAAATTATGTTTAAGCATAAGAACTGAATTGATGTTGGTAGAAATCATATAAGCAGATTGATTAACCGAATCAATAGAACAAAACAACATGCCCATAATAAGATTAATAATTCAAACAATAGTTAATCCCATTAGGCACAACATTGATATTTAGTCTTTGGACAGAAATATTAATTTGTAAGTGGTACTCTCAGTGCAATAATCAAATATGGACAATAAATCCTGTCAAATAATAAACCTTCCTTTGGGCTAATTTATTATCTACTTGGAAACTTAATAATTATCCCATATTTATTACCGCAAATGAATATATAATTCTGTTAAATATTAACCTTCCTTTGGGCTGATTAATATTCACATGAATCATATACCCACAACCGTCTTAATATTTTAAAATAAATTAATTTCTACAAAACAGACTACTTTGGCAGCATATTGTAGTCCTTAATAAATTTTAAAATATTAATCATAACTAAACCATAATTTGAATTTAATAATCCCAAATAACATAAAACTGAAAAAGGTTATAAAAATATCTTTATTTGAAAATTTTTGAAATTATAACCTTTTGTAACTTTATTGTCCTCATTTGATATTTTACCAAAAGATGACCATGATTTGAGAATAAATATCCAATATACAATTTCTTGTAATTTCCTTACCCACTGACAATGCAAAATTTAGGGTTATTCCCAATGGGTAAAGACCAAATCAATTTGTTTTCGTAGACAGAAGTGATAAATAAAAGAATATTTCTCAAAGATCAAAATTATTTGATTAATGAATAAATAATATCACCCTTTTGTTCAATAAGATACCAAAGTGGATGATTGACTCATTAAAAAATAAATAAATACAAATCAAATTAATTCTCAATGATCTAATATGAAGAAGCTCTGATGCCACTTGTAGAATAAAAACTTTAACTTTAACTAAATTATACAGATGATAAAACCATCATCAACAAAACCTTTCTTCAGATTAAATCATCAAGAAAATAAAATTTAATTACGGAAGCGTACCTGAATCCATAATAGCAAAACGATTCTTCACTTCTTTAGGTTTTGATCTTCCAAATTCTACACTGGTTCTCCAAAGCCAGAGTTCCTAGATGATGAGATACCAGAAAAGAAAACTACGGTGCGAATTCGGGGACCATAACCGTATTTATTCGTATAACCGTATTTATCCTTATCTTTCATAATTTCAATTTAACCCATCATAAATTAGAGATTACGAAAACGGTATCTACACATATTTATCCATACTCATCTTAAATATATGGTATCTCCACATATTTATCTTAAATATTAATGGCCCATTAACCTTAACTTTAATAGATTAATTTAATTTAGGCCCAAACCTTATTAATAGCATATGATACAATTATATACTTGTATATATACGTCCAAAATCCAACAAGGGGCCCTCCCACTAAGGCTATCATGTGCCTCAACTGCAGTCTACGACAATACCCACCATGGTGTACTCTCAGTCACCACCGAGGAACACACTCGGCATTGCTTTTCCTAACACCTTTGATGCATATGATGCCATGCAGCAGGCACCATCCCCTTTCGTACATATTCTAGTAGGCCCATACTGGTCATCCTCTTCCTACATGCAGCCTCAAGGAGTAAGCGGTTTATTGCAGCCCCCTTATTGAATTCCCCACACAGCGACTTGGCCCAAATAGGCGACAGCAGTTGCAACACCGTCTTTTCTTGATGACCTCAATTGTAATGCCTCAAATTCGATTCACGTTCATTAATTGAATTAGAATATCATAACTCAGAATTAGGTTGGCTAATCCGAATCTAACTCGTGCGGATCTACTTTCAACATCTTAAGATTAAGACATTAATCACTATGCATTAATAAATGCACAAAATCCTAACATAATATTACATAAATAACACAACAATCAGTTTACGAACCAAAATAGTTACTATAAAATCAACAAATTTTTTGAAATAACACGGACAAAGTCTTCCTTAAAAAAGTAATTAGCGGTCACTCTATCAAATCAACGTATACATACATATATATATATATATATATATATATATATATATATATATATATATTAGATATTTTTATTTACACAGAATTCTAATCTATTATATAAATCATTATGAATCTTGGGTCTCGACCCACCTATGCATTATATTCATATTTCACATCAAATTTTGAGTCTTGACCCTCTTGTTATATATATTCAATATCTCAATATATTTACAAAAACATATATATTAGCATGTCATCATTAGAAAATTTTCTACTGAAATAAATGTCATATCACATCATATTATCATGCCTTGGATTTCATTACATCATTCTCAATATAATAACATCATAAACAAAATATTAACATTTTATTTTCTAATATGTGTATACAAGAGACATCACTACTCATCCATTCAAACTAGCACATCCAACTCATAATTATCACCTATATATATATTATAAAAATACATCAGTAACAAATGTTACTGGTGTAAAACCCGTGACTGGAGTCAGAGTTTTACGGGAGCGAACCAGTCGGTTCAACCGTCAGTTCGAGTCGAGTCAACTTCATGGACCGCGAGCTGAGTTGATGCCAGCTATGAGTTATGAGCGATAAGGGTCATGTATGCTCAAGTATACGATGATTACATCAAAAAGATGATGAAAAATGGGTTATCAAGTATATGGAGGTATACAGTATTGATTGTTATTTTTATTTGATAGTAGAATATTTTTAGGGCCGAATGACAAATTAGGACACGATATAGGTGAGTTTGGGTGGGTTATTAGTTATAGAACATATCATTTAGATGTTACTGTGTTCGTTTGATTTTATGGGATTTTTCTCAATTTTTCTGGATTTTTTTGGATTTATTAGGAGATAGTTATTATTATTGACTCAAGTCGGAATCGAGTCAAGTTTAATTTACAAAAATGCCATCGCACGCCCCTTCATCTTCCCCGATCGTCTATTTCTTTTTCTCCAAACCCTAGCCGCTCGACGCCGCCCTGACCTTGCCGCCGACTGCCACCCCGCCGCCGGAACCAACCGCCCGTCGTCCCCTCGCCGTCGTCGTACCGTCCTGACAGACCCCTGCCACCGATCGCCTGCCGGCGTGCCGCCGTGCCGCCGTGATGCCGCGAAACCGCCTCGGCCGTCACCACTCCAAGCCGGATTCCGCCGCCGTTCGGTTGCCATTGCCGCCACTGTGACCACCAGTCTCACCCTCTCGCCGTCGCCGACGTTTCCCCCATCATCCCCACCGCCGTCGAGGCCGGCCGTAGCCCTGATCGGAGAACGCCGTCGTCGCCGCCCATTTTCGACGTCACCGCCGACGGCCATCGCCACCCCGGCTACCCTGTTTGACACCACCATCGGACCAAGCTCATCGAGCTGGTGCCAATAAACCCCCCACTGCCCCGTCCAAAATCATCGCCGGAAAACTGCCAAAAACTGACAAAAATCGCCGAAACTCACCAGAAAACCGCCGGAACCGCTGGAAAATTGGATATGTGGGAAATTCATTGGATCATCCGCCGAACGCACCCGGTCGAATCCAATCGAACTTCGGACGCCACTAGGTGCCGAATTCGAGTTTCGAGCCACGAAACGGAAACCCTGGACGTCGCCGATTTAAGACGACGCGAGGTATAAATTACTCTGACGTAAATTCTTAAATTTTATAATTATTAGGGAAGCATGCTAGACTAGATAATTAGATGAATTTTCGTGTTTCTGACGTGTCTGTATGTTTGTGTGTAATTTAATAAAAAATTATGAAATTGGTTGATTGATGAGTGTTAAAATGGAAAAGTAAGGAATTAATTAGGTGAACTAATTAATTACCCTGATTTCATGAAACGTAGATTGAAAACTCACTAGAATTGACTTAGGATGAATGTGTGATGATTGATGCATGATTGTGTTGATTGTGTGTGCATGCTATAGGATGTGTGATTCATCATGCGGGCGTTAGCTTTTAGCTTGATTGTGTAGGTACAGTGTAGGAGTTCGCCGCCTAGGCGCGTGGACCCGTTTGGAGCTTCTACCCGGTCCATATAGGACTCGCTTTTGGTTTGATCACTAAACTCTATCGCATTTTGTTTTCAACAGGTAAGTGGACGTGCCAAGTGGTGGATTTATTGTATCCCACTCCGCACGGGCCATCTAGTCGTACGTAGATTTCCGAATTAATAACCCTCGAGGATGAGATCCCTCGAGTTTGTTTTCAAGCTCAGATCTAGATCAAGTTGCCTTCAGGCCTATTGTATAAATCCCAACCCAGGCCTATATATATATAGTTTTCGCATTTTCGGTGAGAGATGGAATGAGGGTTACTGACGGCCATGCCTTCAGATAGGGTGTGTGCTCGGAAGAGCGGGCTCTGAAGCTGTGGTGAACCCACTTCGTTCCCGAAGGATCCGGACAACTCCACCTTTGAGTTCCTCAAACCCGGAGAAGTGTGGAGCGCATGTCTAGACTTGTGGTTCAAAGGGTACTAAAGGCGACTGCCTGAGAGTGCTCGGCCTTCGTGCTCAGGTCCAGGAGTAATATCGAAGGTGCAGAGGGCGATAAGGAATGAGATTTGATGCGAGAAGAGATAGAGAAATGGCCAAGGTATGAGAATGAGAAAGAAAGGGGAACGCTGTCGACCCGATGGCGACGGCTCCCATATGTGCCCTGATGAGAGTTCTTGAGGAAGTATATGGTTTTGATTCAACAGGAGAGTTTGCTCTCCTATGCCAGATTGATATTAGTTATTTTCCGGGCCGTTAATACTCGTTACTGACGGTTTTTCTATATATATGTAGGTGAGAAATGCGAGGGATGAAAGTTGTCGGGACTGCTGAGGAGCAGCACAGAATCGCGCACACATGTACCTGCCGCGTGTAATCTATAATGATGGTGTGTTATTGCTACGTGAATGATAATTTTGATGTGTTTGTTTGGATGAATTGCTTGTTATGAAACGAACGGATAAATGTGAATGAGTAGGGAGTCTTGGAGTTCAGACTCGGCTCAGGTGAAAACGAAAGAGATAATGATTGAATGTCATGGTAGATTGTTATGTTTTATCGTATTTTGATAAAATATTTATATACCCTTGTCGTGGACAGGTTGACCCTTATTGCACTTCTAGGGGAGATTTTGTCCATTTTTTTGTAAAAATTAATGAATTTTTATTTAAATTTCTTACTTGTTGCATGGTTTTGTTTTGTTTGCACGTCATGGCATGCATATAGGACCATGTTAGAACCCAAGCATCTCATTCATGTTGTGCATGTTGCATCACCAGCCTCAGATGCTGAAAGTAGGATCCGGGTCTGCTTAACCGAATCAAGTAGATTAGCTAATGATTCGGTCACCGGTGACACATCCGGGTCGGTTCAGGGGTGAACTGGAACAGGGTGTTACAACTGGTCCAAAATATAACTTTATCAAATTGGTTATGAGAGCTAACTCTCATATAAAGAAAAATATTTATATACATCACCAGAACTCTCTAAAGGGCACCTACATAGGAGCCACCAAGCTGCAAACGTGATAGCATCCCAAATTGACTGGTATACTGATGCCTCATTTGTCATTTTCTTAATTTATTTTCTGGTCCCTCGGGACTACGAGTATATCATAGGTCCTCTCGTTTCCTTCATAATTCTCCTGGCCTTAGCACGAAGGCTGAATATTCTAAGACAGTCTTTTTTAGTACCCTTTAAACCACAAGTTTGGGCGTGCGTTATACTTAACAGTACCTGTAAACTTCCACGTTCTCAGATTGTGAAGAATGGAATAACCCTCTCACTAATCTAGAGCCCGTTATGGTACATGCAAGTCGGTTTCACCATCTCTCGTCTCACTGAAAACTCAATAAAATTTTATATATAAACCTGAGAATGGATTTATATAATAGGCCCGAAAGCAACTAATGGTGGATCTTATTTTCAAAATCATATTCGAGGGATCTCATCCTCTAGGATTAATCAAGAAAACTATTCGATTTGATAAAACACAATTTAACCAGTCCTATAATTAGTAAAAAAATAAATCATGATAGAATAAAATAATAAATCAGGGGTGAGTTCTAAACGGACCTGGCAGAAGCCTCGAGTGTGTTCTTACGCCTAGGTAGCGAGGTCATACTTCATACTTACACATTAAAACTAAATACTAACACCTATTTTAATCATATGATACATAAATGCGATGAAGAAATATATAAAATCACAAATACTCAAACAAAGTACACAACAAGGCATATGCAATCAGATAATTCACGTGGCACAATAACTTGGCCCTTATTACATCTTTATCGCATACCAACTTGGTAACTAATGCATGTATACTAAATCCAAATGCACTTACTCATCATCACATCATATGAAATATACAACATCATTTACATTAAAATCTGAACCTAGGGCATCCAATCATGAGTAACAATGATTCGACATTACGTGACATTTACATTCAAATCATACAATCCATTATAATCGATGATTAAGACCTATTTACTTAGCTACCTACTTCTAAATTCAATTATTAACATCATGTATTCTAATTCCAGGGTATAAGAAATGAATCGTCATCCAATTAGTTTAGCATTCAAGTATACTAATTCAATCATAACAATTATATACGTAATTTATAAATTAATTGTCTAACCCCAATTCACCATTATCATCCATTAACATATGTTTGAATTTAAAACTAACATGTATTTATAATTAGACCATTTGCATTACAATAATATCATAAAACACTTAATTATCAAATAAAATTAGATAAAATTCTATACCTAATATCAGTAGGTCACGCAGCGACCGGCGACAATGGTGACAGCGACAACAGTTGCGGCTACCATCCGCATGGCTATAGTTCGGACCAAGGTGGACTCGGCTAGGCTAGGATTGGATCACATGGCTAGGACTTGACAAGGCCTGACCGGGGTTGCTCCAGCCAGCTTATGCCGCAAATCGGCGACTATGGACATGGTGCTGCTGTGAGGGATGAAGGGCAAGGAGGAGGATAGCTTGGTAGGGAGGAGATGGCCGGAAGGAGATGATCCTACCGGGAGGGAGCAGCCGGCGGGAAAGGGGGGGGGGGCGGGGGGGGGGGGGTATCTAGTCGTGTAAGGGATGGGTGGTGTTTGTGTAAGGGAGGTCCAGTCGACGGCGAGGGTAGCGATGGCGTGCAACCGGGCGGCGACAGGGATAAAGGCCGGCAATAGCACATGTAAAGTGGCAGCCTTGGGTTGTCGTGCATGTGTTGTCCAGGCCTAGGAAGAGTCGAGAAAGAGGGGGAGGGTCTAAGGAAGTTCCCCGAAGGTTGTCACCGGAGTTGGTGGCCGGTGGCGACGCATGCATGGTTGGCGGTAGTGGGTGGCCATGAAGGAAAACGGGAAGAAAAGGGTAGGGAGAGGGGGAATTAAAAGAGAGGTGGGCCGAAGAGGTGACGACACTGGCTGGTGGTAATTTCGTAATAAAAACTTGACTTACTTCGGACTAGAATCAATATTATGAAATAAATTCTAAAAAAATAAAATATGCTCAGTAAAATAAAATAACATGTTTTAGACCTTTTAACTCGCCAAAAAATAATAAATAAAGCATCCTAATGTGGTAAACGACCTAAAACTAATTTTATGATCCACTATATATATATATATAAAATAAACTGACATACTCTCGTATATTCTAATAACTCATTTTTTTCTGTTGTATTCATGAGGCTATCATTAAATACTTGGATACATATGACCCTCATGGTTCATATACGCGGTCCCCTCGACTTAGTGCACATGTTCTGAAATTAGGTCGACTGAAAATAACGGTTGAACTAACCAATTTTGATTATAAAACCTTGACTTGGGTCAAGGGTTTTACATCAACAACCCCTGATGACTTTGCTAGCAACACAGGCTATGCCCCAACAAGTACTCCACCCTCTTCAAGTTCTCCATTAGCTTGTGGGAGTAGCCGATCTAGAGATCCAAGCATTGAAGAATATCTTAGCCACTTTACAAACTCAAGTGGCAAAGAAGAAAGATGATGGAGTCGTTGAAGCCACGAAGAGACCACGTCCTCTAGCAAACGAAATGTATGATGAAGTGCTACCTAAAAAGTAGTGGTCAATATTCACAAAGTATGATGGGATAGGAAATCTGTTTGACCACATGACAATGTTCGAGATCGAATGTGGGAGTATTGCTTCTAACGATAAATTGAAGTTGTAGTCATTCTTGTCTTCGTTGACTGGGAGCTCAACAATCGTTCTTGTCTTCGTTGACCGGGAGCTCAACAATCGTCCTTACAACTCTATTCACGTTTCACATCATATTATCATGTCGTAGCATTTAATTACGTCATATTATTATGTCTTAGCAAACTAAATTAAGGATCTATAATTTATTTTCACTTATAAACATGATCTTATCTTAATATATATTATAAGTAAAACTAAGTTATGAGATCTCACAATAGCTAGTGTGGCCTTTATGAATGAGAAAGTTTTCTTTGGTTACTTGTCTAGTAACTATTAATGAAAAATAATAAGGAATGAATATCAAAATCTTTTGTTCTTGAGTCCTTGACTTCTTGTTGTGATCAAATTGAATTATCCTCGATCTAAATTTGGCCCAACCTGATTAGTTTGAGTTTAACATATGAAAATTGTAGATAGGTGGTTGTTTCCTTAGTAATTCTAAACTTCTAATTCCACGTAAGCCCTAGTACATATAATAAATAAAAATTAAAAAAATTAAGGTTAGCTACACGTCATATAACTTGCTTGAGCTACACATCCAATTTGAATTTTCTTAGTTGATCTCATAAAAAATATTTATATGTATTAAATATAAAGTGCATAAGTAGGACATTGATAAAATTTTGTCTTTTTTTGACATTATCATGGCATATTTTAGATATTTAAAAAATATACTAGTTAATATATATTTAAAATTAATTTTTATTATAATTATTTTGATAATTAAGATAATATGTTAAAAGCCTTAGATTGTGTGAAAAATTTATAAATATCTTTATTATTTATTTATTTATTAATTTATATAGATTTTCAATAGTGAGACCCACCAAATTGCTCTTAGAAGATATATAGCTCACATAAGTTATATGAGCTATTACTGATATATATAAGTCTCTAAAAATTTGGTTCAATGTTTAAATGCGTGATAAGAAAACATCTATCCGAGAGCTAATTATTATTGTCTTTTTCTGATTGTCTGATGATCTATAACTTATAATCTATCTCCTACTTCGTTTATATAACTCTAGTCCCAATATCAAAGGCTAAATGTTTAACAATTATTAATGTTTAACTCTATTATGTTTGTTTCCATTGCTTTCAACTACTGTATTTTTGTGTGAATATTGAACCACTGCAAGTCGGATTCCAAGGAACCGAAATGTCCTCCCAACCTTTTCATATGATTTTGGGATTATTTTTTTGTAATTTAATAATTGCTAAAGATATTTTTAAAATTTTCAGGGAGTATGCCTAAAAAATGAGATTTGATCGGTGGTGATAGGATAAAAAATCTCCACCCACAAATTAGATTTTGACCCATTTCCAATAGTGTGGTTGCTAATATAGTTTTAAAACTCCTTTTTTCACTCTTAAAACTTGTCGAGATAATTCCGGTCCTTATTTTCCTGAGCCAAACTCTATGGCACTACAAAAAGTTTAAGTTTTTTCCACATTTATAAAATTAAAATACACTATAAACCTAATGAGAAAAGTAGGGTGGCAAAAAAATTTTCCATTTTAGGCATGGAAAAAAGTGAAAAAACTAATACATAAATATCTACAAATATAAAAAATAATATTAGATTCTGTTTCTACAATTTCAATAAGCATAGAGAAAAGGTGGCGAGGTGTGGTGATCAGAGAAACTTTTATCCACAGTTTTATTAAAGCACGGAGAAAAGACTTTTTATTTTGTAAAGCGGATAACTCTTTCGCAATAAATTTTGTGATTAACTCCTGACTCAAATAAATAAAATTATTAAAACATATTATTAGTTTTAGTTTAGTTAAATCAATACTTTAAAGTAATAAAAATTATATATTTAACAATTATATGTACCAATGAGATCAATATACATTAATTTTATATAATCTATTGTTTATTAGATTAAAAAAATTATATAATTGATCCAAAATCAGCTTGGAATCGACTCCGGTTAAACTTCATGACCTACCAAGTTAAATTAGAGCCCTAAATTTTTAAACAATGGCTGCTCGGCATGGTAAAAAATCTTGGGGCATGTGACAACAATGTTGAAGGGTAGATGTGCTCGTGGGAGACTTGACTGGTAAAACTAATATTATCATGAACAATTAGAAAAAAAAGGGCTAATCTTAATCAACCGTCTATAGTAGCAACATTCTTGGTAATGTTAGTAAATGGTAAAATCTCATATAATATTTGACCCTCAATAATACCATAGCTTTGTTGTGGGGAAGATCTTATATCAAACAAAAATAGGAATTGCTGTTTTTATTCCCATTGTGGTGCAAGCGACTTCTCAACAAATCTTCCTCTTTCAAGAATACAAGTCTCTCTTTATTCTTAATGTTTAGGTAGTCTTGAACCTTTCTGATAATATGCCACATCTTTGGCCCAGAAAAAATTTTAGCTATCAGTATTTCCATAATTATGTGGTTATAAAAGCTTATTGGTTCACATAAACCACTATTCACCAATATTGTGTATGTCAGTTAATGCCTAATATAATTTTTTTATTGACAATATTATTCAATTGTCTATGGATTGATTAAGCTGGCTTGACATAGTTCAATTTGGCTACAAGTTCGACTTAATTATTGCTTCATTATTTGAAGTTCATCTCAGCCATCTTAAACGGGCCACTTTGGGCTAGCTTGCACTCATTCGGCTCGAAATTTGATATTTTGTAAAAAAATTTAGATTTTAGGCTTTTAATAACAATTTGATATATATATATATATATATATATATATATATGAAGAGTATGGCTTAAAATTAATATTCTAAATAAAAATTATAAATTTTGATATATAGTTTAGTGGACATGAAAAATTAAGTTACATGAATTAGTTTTGAAATAAAGTGAAATTTTGCATAAGAAAGGAATAAAATATACATTATCTCATATTTTTTAGTAGAGTATAATTTTTAATTCCCTTTTTTTAATAAGAGTAGATGATATTTTCATGACTACAAAATATCATACAATAATCATAATATAAAACAAACAGCTGCTTGAGGACGAAACCTCCATTCCCTTAATTTCTTGATTCAGTAGCCTAGTAATTATAGCTTCTATTGGTAAAAAAAATTCTACTAATAAGGATATCAACATTCCATGCACAGATATCCATTCACTATGGGAATGTTGACATTTCTGAGAACACTTTTGACATATTTTGCCTACAATTCGTTTATATAAGCCCCTCGAATTCAAACAGTATCATCAAACTTCTGATCTCTTGATCAGCTACACAATTAACTACCCAGTAATTTTGATCATCACCATGCCCATCTCAGTTCTAATACCTCCCAACACTTTCTTATCTAACAATGCCAACCCTTTCAAAAGCAGCACCAACAAGAAATACCCCTCAACCAGAATTCACTGCACAAGCTCAAACAATGAAAGAATCCAAAAACGCAAAAAAATCATCATGAAGCCCCAAGAACATTGTACGTAGACAGGAGAGATCTTTTGTTAGGGCTCGGAGGTGGCCTTTGTGGTGCAGCAATGGACTTGGCCGTCAGGAACAAGGCGGTGGCGGCGCCGGTAGCGCCACCGGACATCGAAGACTGCGGGCCGGCGGACTTGCCCCCGCCGCCCGGCCAGTGGATTGCTGCCCACCATACAGCATGGAGATTTTCGATTACAAGCCCTGCGACAAAGGCGCCTCCGGATCCCTTCGTAGACGCCGGCCGGCCCATCTGGTCGACCACGAGTACGTCGACAAGTACGCGGCGGCGGTGGGGCTGATGAAGCAGCTCCCTCCGTCCGATCCCCGGAGCTTCATGCAGCAGGCTAACGTCCATTGCGCCTACTGTGATGCTGCCTATGACCAGGTTGCTATAGATTATAGTTATTTCATATAATATAACAATACACTTCTCTAGAATAATTCTTTTGAAATATATATATTTTAATTTCACTAACTATTTTTTTCAACATGACTAAATTAAATTGATCTAATTACCTTAAATTTAGTCAGACTATGAAAAATTATTTTGTGTAGATATCTTTTTTTCATTTGTAACTTATGAAGGATTAAATTGAAAATATGAAAAGTTGAAGGGATACAAGTGGTTATGGTCCCAAATTCATTTTACATATCTTTGACATCTTATCATCACACAACAAAAGAGAGAGTCTACCTTGTACCAAGTCATAGGCTAAATTTTGGAAGATCAAACGGCAAGGCTCAAAGAATTAAGCTTGTTTTAACAGAGTTAAGTATGTTTTTACTTTAAATTTTATTTTTACGATAGCTTAATATGAAGATTAGGTGTATTTTGGTGATAGTTTTGATCTGTAAAATTTGTTTCAATTTTAAGTTTTCAAAGTGTAACAACTGCTAATTATGTGTATTCTTGGTATCGAGGGCATCCGACCATTTAAAATTTTACCGTAACTTGTAAATTGAAGGAGAAAAAGAAGAAATATTAATTTAGTTATGGCCTTGCCAAAGTGTCTAGCTACTTGACCAATACATAATACTGCTACTAAATAGCCATGAATTTTACTCCTTCACTAGTTTACCATGTGTGAATGCTAAGATCAATTGGTTAAATGTTGAGTGGCAGGTGGGATTTCCGGTAGAAATCCAAATCCACAACTCATGGCTTTTCTTCCCCTGGCACCGCTGGTACTTATACTTCCATGAACGCATCCTCGGCAAGCTCATCGGAGACGACACCTTCGCCCTCCCCTTCTGGAACTGGGACTCCCCACAAGGAATGCCCATGCCCACCATGTACACAACTCGCTTTGAGCTCTACGATCCCCTCCGCGACCCACTTCACCAACCTCCGGCCATCGTCGACTTCAACTACGATCTTGTAGACAGCAACATTTCCAGAGAGCAACTGGTTTCCATGAATTTGAACGTTATGTACCGGCAACTTGTGTGGAACAAGACCCCTACTCTCTTTCTCGGTGCACCTTACCGGGCTGGTGATGAACCCAACCCAGGACCTGGGTCGCTAGAGAACCAACCCCATAACCCGGTCCATCTATGGGTGGGGGATCGGAACCAGCCCAATTTGGAGGACATGGGCGACTTCTATTCCGCAGGGAGGGATCCAATCTTCTTCGCCCACCATGCAAATATTGATCGGCTATGGAAGGTGTGGAAGAGCTTGGGAGGGAGAAACCGTAGGGATTTCACCGAGCCGGATTGGTTGAATGCCGGTTTCCTCTTCTATGATGAAAATGCAAGGCTTGTTCGGGTCAAGGTGTCTGAGTGCTTGGACACGAGGGATCTGGGTTACATGTATGAAGATGTTGGTGCACCATGGCTCAATGCTAGGCCCAAGCCTCAAAGGAGGAGGCCTGACCAAAGCAAGTTTGAAGAGTTTGGAGATGAACCCAGAACGTTGGGGTCGATTATAAGGGCTAAGGTAAAGAGGGAGGTGAGGTCTAGGAGCAAGAAGGAGAAGGAGAGGGAGGAGGAGGTGCTGGTAATTGAAGGGATTGAGGCCAGGAGAGACATATTTGTGAAGTTTGATGTTTATGTCAATGTGGGTAATGGCGAAATTGACATGGGACCTGATGTTGCTAATTTGGTTGGGAGTTTTGTGAATGTGCCACATCACCCTAGAGCAGATCGAGAAGAGGCTGCCAATCTGAGGACTCGCCAGAGGTTTGCTCTTACTGATCTGCTAGACGATCTTGGGGTTGATGGAGATGAGGAGACACTTGTGAGCATTGTTCCGAGTGTTAATGGGGAGCACATCTCCATTGAAGGTGTGAAAATAGAGCTCAGCAGCAACTAAGGGGCTTTTACAAATATTAGTAATCTGTAAAAGGGTTGCACAATTACAGCATATAATAATCACTCGTGATAGTTAGAGATATGCTGCGCACGGGTTTATTGTGCTCATGACTGTTAAATTAGAGATCTTGTGACACTTCGCTCCACTGTTTGGCTTTCAAATGGAGATTATATATAAGTTGAATCAAATTTGCCCAGAGCACGACAGTACTCTTGACTAAGTACTATATAATATTTTTACTTATTTTTAACATAAAATTAAATTTATTTATAAAATTTTTATATTGTTATTGTATTCTAGAAACAAATATTTCATTAAAATAATTTTGTATTTTGTTTAAAATAATTTTTTTCTTCTCTTCTTGTAACATCGTTTTTGTTTAAAAAAATTATAATTTATTTTGTCTCAGAAATCGTTATACTTTGATTTGAACAAAGTTTTTTTTTAAAGTTTGATAGTAGAACTTGTTTCAGTTTTCTATCAGGATTTGTGAAAAAAATTGGAAATGTTTGATTTTGTAGATTTGTTTTTAGTGACTAGTTTCTTTATAACAATATATATAAAAAGCAAAAGAAATATACATTAAAAATATAGAAAATTAGTTTCAAAAAAATTCCTGTATTATTTTTAAATAATAATAACGAGTATTTATTTAATTTTAATAAAAATATAATTGGTTACAAATATTAAAATTAATTTTAATAAGTAAAAATTTAACTCATTAAATAGAATTTATTTTTAAAAGATTTTTATTTGAATACAATTATGCTCTTAATTTTTCCTTAATAGCAAAAAAACAATATGTAAACAAATGAATGAATAAAGAAATAATAACCTGTGAAATTATAAATTTAATATGTATTCAAACTTAAAATTAGTTTTGTAATTCTTAATTTGAGTATAATTATTCTCTATATCTTTACTAATAAATAATAATAACAATAATTTTAAATTAAAAATGTATTGATGAACACGTAAAATTGTTATAGGGCAAGAATCAACAAAAACACAAAAATGACCGAAACAAAATGTAAGCATATAAAAACAATTGTTTAATATTAGGAGGTATTGATTAGTTAAAGGGTGAAGAAATCGCAGTTTCCCCCTCCAATCTACAATGATATGTACTTTTTAGGTTAAAATTTTTAATTTTCAAAAACATTATCATATTATTAGATTAAGAACAATGACATATCATTCATAGTCTTTTCACTTACCAAAACACCAAAACCAAAATCAATTTACGATGATGATACTATCTAAATAGTTTATAATCTGATCGAACATGAATATTTAATCCTAGTTGAAATGTACTGCTACATATTATTATTCTTTGTTGAATCATATCCCTCAATAATCAATCAAACTTAGTACTTACTCAAATAAAGAGTCCAATTTTTCTTTAATTAAATTACTTAATAAAATAACTAACATTTTTTCTAATAAATTAAGAAGTAATTTACAAAATCATCAAGGTCTTACGGGTAATTATATCTAGTGATGCCCATTTATACAATCGCGAACTTCACAACTAAATACGTAAAAGAAATTGACATAGCTCCACAATGGCCAGGCTCTGTTTTCTAACTAAGAAAATCCTCGGTTCCAATTGCAAGGCACTACGGTGAGTGTTAGAACTTCTACCATGACGAAACCTAACCAATAAAAAAAGAACCATACATGGCGTACACTTTTTTTAATCCAAAGGCAAATATGAAGAAAACAATATATCCTGGTTCACATAAAAAGTAAGCTACCCAGTAGCTAAATTTCAATAAAAACTTCCATAGTATGATGCTTGTGAGGATGAAGGTGGTTGCTGCTGAGCAGGAAAAGCTGGAGTAGACTGGGGAGGATAAACTTGCTGTACAATTGACAAAACAAGAAACAGGAAATGAGCTGACATCAAGAAGCGATATAATAGTACTTAGGGCTGATCATTTGGTCGGTTTGTATAAAACCAAACTAACCACTTACTGATGAACCAAATTGAAGTAATTTGGATTACCAAACAAAACCCAAATTACAATTGAAAACTCGTTTTGGTTTAGTTTTAACCAAACTAACCAAAATAATAAATAATGCTTTCTATCATTAATAGAATTCATTCTTTAGTGTTCACTTTAATTATTTTCAAGTTTTATTTATGAAATAAAATATTATTAGTACACATTTGGGGATAATTACAAACTTATTATGAAAAGTTGCACATATAATGTTCAAATTTGGGATATTGTATAATAAGTAAACAATATATAATATATTAAACTTTCATCTTAATAAATAAATTATTTTCAATGAATTAAACCAAAATAATAATTTTATAAACCTTTAATATATATCATGATGACTAGAAATACATGAAGGTACATGTTCAACATTGAAAAAAGAAAGTGAAAAAAGTGAAGTGAATAAGATTTTTTTCATTTATTGGTTTATATAATTTAATTAGTTTCGACCGAAAACCAACCGAACAAACCGAACTAAATTTGGTTGATTTTTGGTTCAACCAAACTATAACCAAACCAAACTAATACCATACCGAACTACCCTATCTCAATCCCGCTGGCGATACTTGGGGCAGAAAAATATTGATTTACAATATTATGTCCACTGGACTATTTACCCTATATTTGTTCATGAACTAAGCTTTATAAATCTATTTGCACGTAAAAGAGTGTTGAAATAAATATTTAATGATTCCTTATCTTACCAACTAGAGTTTTTTATTAAGTGGCCAGACCATCTAAAATTTACAAATCTTATGCCCAACAAAATGGTGATCAACTTTGAACAAAAAATATTTGAGCGCAATCATATAGTTGCGCTCACTAATCTGCTAAGGTAGAGTTCTAGAAATACCTAAACAATATAAAATATTAAGAAATATACAGTGACCAACTACCATGCACCATGCATCCATAAGACAAGCTTCCCGTTGCTTATGCAAGGGAACCGACATATTTTCATCTTAGCCGTCTATATTTTTATGATTGCAAAAATGAGATAAACAATATATGACTAATGCGCTAAAGCTTTCTGGGAACAGGAATCCATTTTCAATAGAACGCAAGTAGTCATAAGAGTTGTCTTTCTTCCTATTAGTCAAACAAGAATAGTAGAAGCAAGAGATAGACACAAACCACGTAGATATACCTGTGAAGGATATGTTGACGGATAGGAGCCATAAGCACCAGTTTGAGGTGCAGCTGCAGGAACTTGTGGATTTGTATAACCAGGATATCCTGTATAGCCACCATAGGCTGCCTGAAAGCAGAAGTCCAAGCAACAGAAAAGAATAAATCTTCCAGATTTAATGGATAAAATTGACCTAGGTAAGCATCATCAAGCTCATTGAAAATTCAGTTAGATCATCACATTCTACCACCTTAAATCTCATGTACTCAGGATTTATATGCCCTACATAATCAGCCATCAATTGCAAGGTTCTTATTGTCTTGAACCCTCATGAATGTTAAATTCATGCTGCACGGGTATAAGACAATTTAAATATGACACGAAAATTCGGCAAAAAAAATTATTAGATTGAAAATAAATGTAGCAACCATTCAGGGCAGAAATCAAGCAATGCTTATTTATTTAAAAAACAACCATACAATTTTTTTCTCAGAGAAGTATAATACACACAAATAATTTCAAAAATATGCTTGCATCCAAAAACCAAGAAAAAAATTAGTAAAGGAAAATCATCACAAACTAGAAGATAGACTTCAAATATTTCTAGATACATAATTTTCCAGCCTACCCTGAAATATAAACAAGTCAGGTTATTCAAATGCACGTTGGTAGGCTCAGTAGCACAAAGTGTAAGCAGATAAAAAATCACACTCCAAGGACGCCCAATCCAGATTAATATGATGAACTTTTCAATATTTTCTCAAATTAATATCGCGAACAAAGAGAAACAGGTAAATAGTCTACAGAGGCAAAAACCACCATGAGATAAACTATTGCTAGCTCAACATACTAGTAATCATAAATAAGCAAGTGCTGAAAATAGATAAACAATCTTACAAGTTTTTAATAATTTCTTCCTTGGTATGTTTCTGATCGTTCAATGACCAATTTTCCACTCAAAATTAACCATATTTTTCACCATTTTCCTTATACGATGAATAAACTCTTCATTATTACTGTTTCAATTAATTTGAAATGGTTAGTAAATCAGTTAATTGGATGACCATTTCTAGCCTAGACAAAGGTTTGGGGTAAGGTCTATTCAGATGGTATGATCTTACCTTTTATTTTGTAAGAGATTACTTACAACTTGGTTCGTTGGATGGCAGGAGGGAAATTTTTTTATTGCCCCAAGGCTCTCTTCTTGCTATGAGTTAAATATTCAGTTATAAAAGTTGATTCAACATCTGTGCTAAAAATGAGTTTAGTGCCCTAGGACGAAAATAACTAATTCTTGCTTCAACAAAATTTATTTTAGCTAATAGGTTTTATCTCTTGATATTTATGATGAATAAATATCATTTATGAAGATTTATATCTTTAGACCTAGAAGTTATTTGTTATGATTTGAAGGTAAAAATAAGGCATGGTCATTATTGGTGAGTTATTTACTCCATACATATTATATTTGTTAAGATACTTCAGGAGGGTTATCTAATCTGATTATTTTTATGAATATATGATTACTCCCCGTAAAAAAAGAAATAATTAGATAGTGGAAGAGAGAAGAAAATGAAGGTTGTGAAAAAGAAAGAAAAAAGAGGAGCAATCAATTAACAATTCAAACATCTTATGCTGCTAAGTGCTAATACCATTATGATAACAACAAAAGAGAAATAAACAATAACATGCATAAAATCGATTATGCACATGAAAACAGAGAATATACAACAAATTCTGATCACTCACTTGTTGATTGTAACCAGCACTCCAATTTTGTCCCGGAGCTTGAGGTAGTTGCCAAGCTTGGGTCTGTGCCACAGAAGCTGAAGTCCACTGACTTTGCAAATATGGGTAAGCCCCGGCCACTGACTGAGTCGAAGAAGGAACATCAGTAGAGGTCCTTGCCAACTTTGTCCTATCTGAAGATAAGAAGTCCTCAGCACTTCTCTTTTTAGATCCCAATGTAGTTTTCTGTCGTAAAAAATGCTTTGCATGCCTGTTGTCAGCCTTCTTGATAGCATTGGTGTCGCCAAATAGATCTAGAAACTGAAATGAACCAAGGAAGTGATTTGTCAGTTCTACACACTGGCAACAGAAGCTTTAAATTAGACAATAATTCCTAACATCAAACTGAAGAAATAAAAAATTATAATTAAAAATGTGCAAAGCAATTCACAAACTTGTCATTCATCCCTAAAGAAACACGTTTTTATTCAAAAATAAAAAGTTCCACATAATATGATACATGTAATAGATAGCAAAAAACAAAGTCTAAATATAAATACAAAAGCTTAAAACCACCAGCAATTATCTAAAGCATGATCCCTTTTTTCTTTCCCTAAAAAACATCTTTTTTATGCATACTACTAAAGTTTAAATACCATTAATTACTAAAGAAATGAGAGTCCAAGCAGAAAAAATCATTCACAAAAAAAGATGCACATACACAACTGAAATTCCAAGGTAGAGAATATATTGAATATTCTATGCAGAGCGGACCCTACCATAATCAGAAAACTGAATTTACTTTTCCTTTGCTTGGTTTTGGATGTTAATTTACACTCAACGAAATATAGACCAACAAGCCGAAAAAACAATAACAGGGGCTCCAAATTAACATGTTCAAGAATCAAATCTTAAAAAGAGAACTTTGAATTAAATTATTGATACTAGTTGTTTTAACCTCCAAATAAATACTGGACAGCTCTTCTTTGTCAGTGGTCCTGGCACCATACAAATTCTCTGGTTCTGATGTTATGAATTTATCCACAATTGAATCTAGATAATCAATTCGTTTGGCAGAGGATTGAATTGACTCCAGATGGATAAGTGCCTGCGTAAAAAAAAATCCATTAACTAACAAGGTACAGAAAAAGATCAAATGACACAGGTGAAGATGCTGCTCAACAAAAGATGGCAGACCTCCAATAATGGCTTTGATAGCTGAACATGCTCCAGGGATCCATCTAATACTTCTTTTGCCTTATCAACATCTCCAGCAACCTGAAACACAGAACCCAATAAATACAATCAAAAAACATCATGTAAAAGACATAAAATGAATTTCACTGACAGTAAAGATGGCAAAAAAAGCCACAATATACAGTTGCAACTGGACCTCGATTAAACCCTACATTAGTTGAATGGAGTAATTTCTTCTTTTCAGTATTTCTCCACAAACTAAACTTCCAGCAAAATACAAAGCAACATTTAACTGAAAAGAAACGATCAGAGGAGTAGTTGAGAGCACTTACCAAAGAAAGAAACCTAGAATACTGAATCAAAAGACTAGAAAAAATCAAAGATCCTTCTTTTTGTCGCTCAATAGAGATAGCATCTTCATATACTAAGAAAGCGGCTTCCTTTTGCCCCTGCATAATAATTATTAAAAAGAACATATTAGACAAGCTTCCCAATAAAAAACACATCAGGCTTAAGGTGTGATCTTACTATTCGAAATTCCATATTTGCATGCTTAATTATAGCTTCCAGCAAACCAGGAGACAATTCATTTTGAACAAGCTTATACTCAGCACGTGCACCCAAAATGTCACCACTTAGCTCCTTAAATCTGGCAGCAAAAAGATGAATATCCGGTTGTTTCTGAAATAACCATGCAGAACTGTTATTTCAATACGAAGTATCCCACATTTAACATTGGAAAGAACAAAGATCTGTACCTTGGTAAAGACTTGAGTAGCACGGATAAGAGCATTTTCAGCAAGCTCCATGCTGCCACATGCTTGCATGCACAAAACATATCGTATCCAGTACTCGGTATAATTTGCACAGGCAATCAAGCATCTCTCGTACAACTTTACAATCTGAGACAATATTCTATAAAATCAGCAATACTGTAGATATTGAGCTAACAACTGTGAAAAACTCAAACACCAACGAAGAGATATGCACAAGAAATACTTAGTGTGGCTGATCAGGGAGGCCCCTCGACATGAAAGGAGGGACCCTCCTTTCCTGTCAGAGATAGATGGTTTAAGTAGATAACAAGATACCTGCATGTATGAGATTTGAATTTTAAAAAAATCACGCTAAACAGCGTATGAAGCTTGAATCTCCATCTACAAATGAGGAACTTGAAAAGTACTTAGCCTCACTGAGACCAAATGATGAGCTCTCAGTTCAATTTCCCGTTTTAAAAGTAGCTTCATCCAAGACTCTAGCCACAATAAGCATATGATGCACCCAAACATGACTAAAACCGTAAGTACATGAAAACTTCTCCAGTGGTATTAAAAACTGATTTAACAAAAATTTTGGGACTTTATAAGACAAAAGAACTGAACCAGGCAAATCAAATGGGAGAATATATTAAACGTACCTTGTTCATATCATTTTCTCTCTCAACAAAATCGATGAAATTATGCCAATTCTCGAGCTGAATATCATCAAGGGGTCTTACATGGAAGTATGGCCTTCGAATTGCTGTTTCAAAGACTATGATCTTAGATTCATATTCTTTAGTTTTTGTATATATATCTTCCCGTTTGGCCATGTACTTCTCCAACTCCTCCGCTTCAGTCAAAACTGGTTTTGTAGATGCTGGAATTGATTGGTCAAGTGGATTAGACTCAGTTTCTAATCCATCAGCCCCAGGAATTTCAATAGCAACAGATGCTACCATGGCTGCAACTTCCTCCGCAGTCTGAATTTCTGACAAAGGGCGGTGTGTTGCCAGCTCCTTGAAACTGTAAGTGGAAACATTTAGAAATGTTTAAAATGCTAAAATCTAGTCCAGTTACATATTGCATTGTTACCTGTTGTAAAAGCGGTCAAGTTGTTGGATAGGATTTTCCAATATTCTTGAGTAAATCGAAGCCAGATTACTCCATTGCTGTTGTGAGTACTCATACTCGATGTATTTATCCCATAGAGGAGCAGACAAATAATCACTGCCAACATATGCCAATCCTCGTTCAAAGAGCCTACAACCCAATCATTTAGAAAAGAATGAGGTCATATGTCAAAATCATGAAAGATCAAGTACATATTATTCAAGGTCAATTTTTTATAAAGATTGCATTTGGCAAATAGAAACAGTTTGCGTGCTAATGAACTAGCATTACATACAATTGTTCAAAAATAAAGATCAAATTGCGCCTTCATCTGTCATATCATATAAGTGGTAATATCTGAAACTGTATGATCGTGCTACCTTCTAACTGTATCCTGATCATCATATGTCAATATAGCAAAGGTACAATAATGTAACCACATGTCAACAGAATATGTCACAGCCTGAACTGCCCGTTCATATACTTCTACAACTTTGTCCATATTTCCAAAATGCGCCTCATGATCTGCATACTTTTTCCAGTAACCATAACACAAGGGAAATTCCACAAAGAATGCATCATATACTTTTCGTATTTTTGCTATATTAACCTGTAAAAAGACAGAGCAAATTATCAAGGGTCAGTCAATTTGTACAATAGTTAAATCAATAGGGTATACAGCAAGCACAGAATGCAATCAGTCCTCATGCCTCACCACTTAACACCTCTGAGAAAGATACACAAAGTGCAGTTTAAATCATGATAAAAATCAAACCAGGAAACGTATAACAATGTTTTTCCCTTGGCCTCTGGGATCGTAACATATCAGTGCTGACATCATCTCGCCAAAATTGAGCACTATGAGCAAACTATAGTCAAGTTGATTGTGGTTTATGTCCAACAACAAATGTCTTGCAAATGATGCCTTTACAATTACCAAATTAAACTTTCTTTGGGATGATCCTGTGTACTTATAGACATGACTGGCCGGTAAGCTTTCCTACATAACCTTACAAAGAAATGCGGCAAGTACTTTAACATACCATCTGTTTCATGGCACAAGTGTTTTAAGATGACAATAAAAATACCAACCACAAGAAAAAGTATCACAAGGGGACCCCAGATAATTCAAAACTATGAACCATGAGAGCAAATGACAGAAGAAAAAACTGATGTAGTAAGTTAATATAGCTACCTCTTCCACCTTCTCTGTTTCTTGGATAAGAGCAGTCCAAGCGTCAAAATCCAGGCAATTTTCTGTCACTACACTCCATAATCTCTCTTCTTCAGCAGATGAACCTTATTAAAGGAAACAACAATAATTACAGCTCAAAAAATGTAAAAATTTATTACAAACTAAAGCCTTAACTCTTAAAGCAGAAAGAATCCCATTTTGGAAAATTAACCAACTAGCATTTTTTTATCTTGGCAGAGAGGAAACACAAAACAAAACAAATGACATTATCTTTCCACGAACTCTGCATCACAAAAACTCAACTCCATTTGAGAATTGCTAGCTTTATTTTTAACTATGTCATTGATAAATTTTGGGCAATGAAATACTTGCTTTTAAGTAGTTGTTGTTGAAGAGGTCAGAAACATCACTAAAGAAAACTTTAAATGCAATCATCAATGCCAAAAGAATTGCTTACAGGAAAATTTGAACAAAACAAAGCACACCCCAAAGCGTAGAAAACACTGAAAAGTAGGTTAACAAAATCTAGATTTTATCAGGCTAAAAAAAATAAGCAACCACTATTAGGAGGTATTTCCAGCCCAGATATTAATATAAGACATACCAGAATTCTTTTCATGTTGCTGCTCTCCCAAGGCATATTCATTTTGTGCAGCAACATTTCCATTTGTAGAACTATCAGCAATTGGATGGCTCGCCACAGGAACAGAAGCATCTTGCTCGTTTTGATACTCTCTACTAGCAATTTCCTGATTAACAGGCATCATAGAGTCTGTGCCATGCAAATTCCCGTCACTTAAACTGGATCCATTTGGCAAGGCATAAGCCTCATCTACTGGAGGCATAATTAATGTTGGATTTGCAGGAGCACTAACATCAGTAGTAAGATTGCTTGCTGAACACACATCATAAGAGTAGCCAACAGACTGATTCTCAGCCACACTCGAGGTATGAACGGTTTGAGCTTCACTGCTGGTCATTATCCAAGTTACTGGAAATGGATCAGAATGAACTCCAAATTAGATTCTTTTCTCTCATAATGGATACTAATCAGTACGATAAACAAATGAAGCAGTTAAAGAACTTGTCTGAATCAGTGTACATGATGAGATGAGCAAACGATCCAATCCATTTAATAAAGAGTTTTCTTTTTCAAACAAGAAAAAGGCCCTACTGATTTGATACCACATCAATCAAAGCATACACAAACTGATAAGATTCACGCTCACTACACCCGAGTATATGGAAAATGGAAGTAGCAGAAATTTATAGCAAGAACTACATTTTCAGGGGAAATAAGCTGTTTTTACATGTTGGAATAACCAATTGAATCAAAATCCTCAATCCACACACCTATTCACTTATTACACGCGTTTAAACAATATAAAAGTAAAAAAATCTTACCATACTCACATGAACTATCGGACTAACTTTTTTTTGAATTTAAACTTCAAAACAATTTATAAATGAATTCAAACAGCACCCAATACAGGGTATGCAAGAATAACCAACACCAACTCCCTATTCTCCATTTCATACACAACACAGAGAAATCCACCGATCCGTTCAAACATTTACTACAGCAAAAACGGCCGAACAGGGCATATATCACAACAGCATCACACCTCACAGTTTATAAAAAACTGAAAAAATCTAAATCACAGCAAAGTATTCTAAATCACACGAAACTCGATGAATTTTACATTAAAAAACGAAAAAAATCAAGAGAGAGCGAGAGACAGAAGCGAGCACCAGACCGAGGAAGAACGGAAGAAGGAGAAGCGAAGGAGAAGGTGAGGAAAATTGTGGTAGCTGGAGACGCAGGTGCTGATTCGCTGCGCAACCCTAGAGCCGTAGTGCGCGAGGGAGACACAACGGCGGGGAGCGAGTAGGGCAGACCGCGAGGTTTTAACCGCGGCCGGCGGGTACGCGGGTACGCGGGTACGCGGGTCGCCCGGGTATGGGTGCCCCGGGGGCTTGTACTACTTTGGGATTACCGTTCTGATTAAGGATGTTTGGTATACTTATTATTATGAAAAATATAAATTAATAATAATAACCGATAAAAAGGTGTTTGACAAAATATTGACAAAAATATATAATAGTAATCTAAGTAGAGGCCGAATTCAAAAGCTTCATAAAATAATAAGGTCGAGCCTTAATTATTTTTTGAATGCATGTCCTTCCCTTCTCCTTTGCCTACCTATATCACTTTTCACTTTTATAAATGCAAAAAATTAAAAAGTTTGACAAAATTTTATATTGCAGCTGAATGCCTTATAATTATTTTCTTAATAATTTTAAATAATATATTAGTCAAATAACGAAAAGATGTGCCAGATATATTAAAAATTTATCATTATTATATATTCAAAATATACAAAATTAATTTATAAATAAAATAATAAATTTTAATTTAATTTTAATAAAAATATATAGTTGTATATAAATATTAAAGGTGATCTAAAAGATTTTAATAATTAAAAGGAATTTATCTTTTAAATGATTTTTATTTGAGAGAATTATTCTGTAAGTTTTTTTCTTAATAATAGATAATAAAATATAGATAAATAAATAAATAAATCAAAATATGTAAAAATAAATTTAAGTATGTATTATTAAGTAACAACCTTTAATTTTAGTACTATAATTATAAATATATTAAAATTTATCAATATTTTGAAATTCTTAATTTTATTATGACTCTACTTCAATGTTTTTCTAATAATAATCATTAATAATAATTTTATATTAAATAAGTATTAATAAGCCCAAAAAATTATTAGCTGGGCTAAAATTAAGTATAATACAAGAAATGTTGAAACACAAATAGAGTGAAAAACTAGAGTGTTGTCAAATAAAGTTTATCTTATGTACTACCTACAATCTCAAAATTCGAAACAATGTACACTTTTTGTATTATTTTAATTCGTATTGTATTTTTTAATATAAAATATTTAAACAAACTTGTTTTGAAAAAACTAACGTCATTTTGACCCATATTTAATTAAATATTGATGCCAAAATACATTTTTAATATCCAATAAATATTTTATTTATGATTTATAAAATTTATTCTAACTTGATTTAACCTGGTTAAACAAAATATATTCTATATTAACTATAAATTTGATGCAATAACTTATATACTATTTTAAATTATGGTTTGTCATTGAATCAAAAGACCCAGGTAGGCATGTTCATCAAATTAAACTTGGCTTCACGTGTGTATTCATAGAATCTAATAGAATGTGTTCGGCCACTTTCGAGCCACGGGTCAAATGTGACAGTATGAAACTAAGTGTATTGTAAATTAATTTTTTATTAATTTATCAACATCATAAATAAATCCATGACATAATTTTTTTACTAAAATTCAAATTCTAAATCATGCTAAGAAATAAGATATAAGATAGCCAATGTTTGGAATCAACTAAGACCTATGAAACAAATCGAAATCCAACTGTCATGCAAACATGCCATAATTATAATAACAACTAAAATAAGAAAAAATCAATAGTCTAATAACATAGTCATCCAGCTGTCCCAACTCTAACCCATCAATCTATGCTCATGCATAAAGAGGCAATTCCACGTTAGTGATAAAAACAGTAAACTATATAATTACAAGAAAGAAGATTATATATTCCACAACATTATTAATTGAGTCTTTTAGTAATTATGAGCCTATGTCGACTTCCAATTATGACGAAAGGGATAGCTGCCCCATTTAGCTACAATCACATGTATGCGTACACATGCTAAGTCGCCCACGGCTTGTAGTTACGGATATTTATTATTGGCTCACCCTCTTGGTATTATAAGTGCATAATGAGTCGTCTTGCACCATTGCACACTATCACCTCTTTTGACATGGGGGCTAATATTTTATTTTTTCAAATAATTTTAAAGGTGCGTCTTCGTGTTGGACTTAGTCAATTCATTAACCTCAGTTATACTCGACACATAGTGGTCGAATCTGGGCTCAGTCCAACCAAGACTGTCAAAGAAATATACAATATTTCAAGTAATTATATTGATAAAGCACCAGCAATTACGACACATGATCCTAATTTGAACGAGATAATAAAATTATACATAAGTAAAATTTTATACGAGGAAAATGAATGAATGAAATGACTTGACTATATCATGATTAAAACTTGACAAAATAAAACATGTAGCATTCAACAATATTAAACTTTAAACTTCCACAACACCCCAATTTTGGTTCATCTAAGAAACGAATCAGAAATATTACAATCGAGTCGAGTTATGTTTAAAATTATTGGGTTTATCCCACATCGGTCGTGAATGATGTTATTGGCTTATATATAGACTAATAGGAAAACTTTATTCCTTGAGTTAACTTTTGGATTAAGAAAGGCTCATGACACCTATTGCAAGTCCCTTTGGGGGCCTAAAGGTGCCAATAGTGGTATCAGAGCCAGGTTACGATATTATGAGATTTGGTATTTACCTACACCGATTGTCGGAGTTTTCTTCATGAGTTCCACCTGGTTACTATATTAGGAGATTTGGTATTTGCCTACGCCGATTGTCGGAGTTTCCTTTATGGGTTCCACGTGATGATTTAAAAGCAGTCTGATGAAGATATTAGGAGATTTGGTATTTGCCTACACCAATTGTCGGAGTTTCCTTCAACCTGATGATTTAAAGGGAGTCTAATGAAGAGGAGATTATCAGACGATGATAATTTCTGATATGTGAGTTCCGTCTGATGAAGAGGAGATTGTGATTGTGATTGCAGACGATGATAATTTTTTATATATTTTTTATATGTGATTCTGTCTGATAAAGAGGAGATTGTCGTTTTTGAAATGTGAGTTCCGTTGGATGAAGAAGAGATTGTCATTTCTGA
>JAURVB010000078.1:0-16739 GCA_033002965.1 Piper betle | reverse complement strand
TGTACTATAAATGTTACTTGGCTCTAAGGGACTTGCAAAAAGTCTACTTGGCTCAAATTTCGCCTACTTGCCCAATTTCGAAAATCCGATGTCTATATAAAAGGGAAAATCATAGGTAGGTTTCAAAGCATGTATTTCTACCATGAGCTATTTTCAATGGATAAGGGTATGATTTGTAGCCAGCGGCGTATAATATAGTGATAAACATATAGGAAACCTAATGGACTCTTGCAACTAGTTTGTAGACGTTACGAGCAGGGAATTTGGATTTAGACCTATTGAAACCCTTACTAGCTAATATATAGAGGAATAAGATAATATTAATAGTACATATACAAATAATACATATTATGCATTAAAAATAATAGTTATAAGGGGCTACAAGTAGAGGCTACAAGGTTACACATAATAGTTTTATATAGGCCATGCTACAATAGATATAGACAGGCAGAGTGAGAGCAGGGTGGCAAAAACTAGTGGCTAAAATGGCACAGGAAAGTACTTTTGCGAGGGTGCGAGAGGGTGAGCGAGTACGAGCGATATGGGCTATGGTGCATAAAGATGTACAAATTTTGTAAGCGATGTACCTGCATATTGCGAGCCAGTAAGTGGTGCAGTTAGTCGAAAATTGTCACAAAATATGAAATAAGAAAATGGATAAAAGAAATACCAAAGTTGCCATTACGTGTTGATCGTGTCGGCTGACAATTTGTGGGACCAGGGGACCATCTAGGGTATAACAATATATATATATATATATATATTATAGACAGTGGATTTTCACTAGAATTTCTGCAGGGGAATATAGACAAGGGAAAGGCAAAATGTTCCATTCTCATAAACCTCATCATCCACCACCATATTACACAATACTTGTTTTCGTAATGATAAAACTCATTCGGAAGCTTTTATAGCATCCTATTAATAAACACCTTCCTCTACATATTTGTTATCTTTGAACTTGTGATTCTTAATCACTAGATCCCAATGGAGTTGCCCTAAATATTGTCCTTATATTCACATTTTCCAGTGGCTTGGTAAAACCAGATTCTTATGGATTTGTTTTACATGATATCTTGTCAAATTACTGTGATATTCTGAAGAACATCACCAGAATTTTCATATAGCAAACTTATTATATATAGCACTATGGAAGAATATGGACATCACATCCACTGTAAGTTCATTAATATAGAAATCACCAGGCTATTCAGATGAATTATATCATTAGATTGAGATTGATATACATAAACTTTGTTATAGTTAGAGAAGAGCAATATTCAGTTCATTAGAATCTTCAAAACTATGTAGTCTTTGTTTCATCAGTGGATATTCATTTTAAATTGAAAGTTTACCCGATAATATACTAGTTTGAAAAATTAGATAATTTATGTCTTCAAAAAATCCTTTTTCTATTTATCAGGTACATTGTTATCCTGAATTTTTGCTCTCCAAATGTACACTGGAGTCGGGTAACGTAATGGCCAAATACTTAAAATGGTACCCTGGAGTTAAAGATTTATATCCATTCACTTATAAATCATGATCTTCCTAGATGTGGACATAATATATCTCATATCCACCCACGAGAGCTTGTCCCTGAAACGTCTATTTTGACCCAAAGGTATTCTCACTAATGACCTTTCTACAGGATCGGTGTCTAGCCAACGTCCCACCCATCCCACACGAACACGGAATGACCCGACCTGTTAACGTAATAATTAAGTCATTTTAACTTCGAGTTAAGACGACATCTCATATAAATATATCTTCCTCCTAGGTAGGTATTAGATGTGGACTAATTACAAACTGTTGATGACAAGTAAATTTCATCCTATTCATCAAAAAATATTATTAATGATGGATTAAGTTTTAATCATTCATTACTTTGCCTAAACAGAGTGATTTATTTTCTAAGCTTGTCTGGGTCATCTATTCCATGTTTCACTCAGTATCTACCTTCCTAATGTTTATTTTTACTTTATAGGTAACATGATAACTTAATATGCCTTTACAATGAAGTAGAAGGGATGGCATATTACAAATATATGAGTAACTCCTCAATTAAAGACTTTTCTAGCCTGAAGAAATCAATGAAATAGTTACAACTGAAAGCTCTCTATACAAGAGTTTGCTCACCACCTTGTGGTAGACTACATGCACTTTAGAAATCATTGTCCATAGCAATTGTGCACTGAATTTATTGTTACTAATTTGGACCCAAATGCTTTTGTTGTGGTTACATGGTCATATATCTTCATTTTAAATCATTCTAGGTTTGCTGAATTCAAGATTTCCTCAAAATTCAGCTCATTTGATTGTATCCCTTTATACTGTTACAGTATTAGTCCTACTATTGTCTTGCTATTGGTTTACTTCTAGTCTCATTTCAGCTCTATGTCTAGCTGGTCATCTGGTTTGTTGGTCTGTTTCTTGAGCATCTCAATGAGAATATTATTTTCAGTTTCAGGACTACTGAAAATATGATTTCAAAGAGAGCCAGAAATCTCAGCCTTTCTGAGTTAAGATTTGCCAATTTGTTTTCTATACTAGAAACAATTATTTTATGTTTAATAATTTTTATAATTATTACATTATTCTTTAAAATGCTTAATTCAATGAAATATTTTCCACTTTTCAGAAAAGCTTATCTATTATTTATGCTGAGATTCTTCACCCTATTATGCTCATTTTCATGGTTTGATGTTGTTTTTAGCCATTCCTATGGTTTGAAGAATTGAGATTTCAACATAAGTGTTTTGTATAAGACCTATAATGTATAAAAACAGATATTGATACGTGTTGGCCTTTGAGTCTGTAAGTACATTACATATTTGCATTTGTATACCCATGTGCATGTACTTGAGGATTTATTGTGAGAGTGAGGTGAGATTTACAAGAGGAACTTGTAAGAGCTACTAGTTGCTGTAGTTATTGGTACATTTATTCCTTTATCTTTGAGGACAATATTTTGAACCTATATATTGTGAAATATAAAATTGTTTTCAATATAAAAATTTTCAAATACTTACAAGTGGGATATACTTG
Source organism: Piper betle (assembly GCA_033002965.1). Taxonomy (NCBI): domain Eukaryota; kingdom Viridiplantae; phylum Streptophyta; class Magnoliopsida; order Piperales; family Piperaceae; genus Piper; species Piper betle. The sequence continues at coordinate 13,691 of JAURVB010000078.1, read as the reverse complement.
GATATATGGCTAATTTTATCTGATAGCCAGATAGTCTATTTATATAATTAAAACTGCTATTATTCTTGATAGTTTATTGTGTATAATTTCAGTTTCTGATTTTAGAAATTTTAGAAAGTTTGCATTCGATTGTGGGAGAGCATATTCTAGAATCATTTAATTTGTAATGCAGTACTTTGTAAGATGACAAGGCTAGTAAGGAAGTCGCAGTGCCAGTGTACACTAGTTAGAAATTCCCAGGTGAGGTAAAATCTAGAAGAAAGATTTTCAATAACAATTTTACCAGAGTTATAAGATTACAGGAACACCAGAGCACAAGTACAAGTGGTCAATCCCTAGGTGAACTTACAAAGTTTATAATGCTAGTTTACTAGAATGAAATGTCTTACTTTTGAAATATATAAGTGTATAGAATTTTACAGTCAACTTATCCTTTAACTAATAAAACACAAAGAACTAGCACAAAAATATAATTATATTCACTTAGATTAGTACAGTCATAAAGCTACATTAACTAGAAAGAATACACAATATTACCAGTTTAAGAGATACTAGACATAATAAATTTCATGACTCCCCATTTGGAATAATGTAGTATTTCCTTTTCATGACATTAATCTTGCATTAGGATTTATATATGTCATAGCCTTGAAACATATTCTGTATATTATACAAATATTTTGTGATCCTTCTTTAATATCATATTCTTGTGTTTTCATATTTAAACACAAAGCATCTTTTTAATGAGGATCTGTCAAGGATAACAAAATTAGGAAAATAATTAAAATATATAGATCTGGTTCCTAAACTAGATTCTATTATTCCTAATAGAGAGTCATGAAATTTATTATGTCTAGTATCTCTTAAACTGAGTAATATTGATGTATTCAAACTTTTTCTAGTTAATGGCTTAACTGCTATTTGTACTAATCCTAAGTGAATATAATTATATTTTGTACTTAGTTCTTCTAATATTTTATTAGTTAAAAAGGATAAGTTATTTGTAAAATTCTATACACTTATACTTTCTTCAAAAATTTTAATAAGATAAGCTTGTTTAAATTCTAGTAAACCTTTATTATAAACTTTTGTAGGATTTACTTTAGGGATTGACCACTTATTTAAGCATTGCTCTATATTATTATACACAAGTTGTTCTGTAATCTTATAACTTTCTAGATTATTTGATCTCTCGACAAATTGTTGTAAGAAAACCATCTTTCTTCCTAGATTTTACACCTCACACAAGGAATTTCCTAGCAGAACACACTTTAACTGCGACTTCGCTTACCTTGGCCTTGTGTCATCTTACAAAAAGGTACTGCGTTACCTAGCTTTGGTCATGGTTCTAGGGTTCTAATGGCTCTAATACCACAATCGGGCAAGATCTTAGGCTTTCTAAAATTTCTAAAATCAGAGAACTTTTAATTATACACAATAAACTATCACGCTTTATCACAAACAGATAATAACAGTTTTAATTATAATAAAATAGACTATCACTATTTATCAGATAAAAAATTAATACATATATCCTTTTAGGAGTTTATATCCCTTGTAGGGAGAATATTTGAAAATTTTTATATTGAAAACAATTTTTATATTTCACAATATATAGGTTCAAAATGAACCGATCATATTAAAAAGATAAAGGATAAGAAATGTACCAATAACTTTACAACTTTTATTACAGCTAGTAATTCTTACAAACTTACTTTCACTCTTGGTAAATCTCACACAAACTCACTCTCACAATAAAATCCTCAAATGCATACTTTCATACATATAAGCATACAAATACAAATATGTATGTACTTACAGACTCAAAGACCAACTTATACGTATCAGTATCTGACCTATATACGTATAAGATACTTATACAAAACACTTACTGTTGAAATCTCAATTCTTCAAACCATAGGGGATATTTTTTTTTTAACACAAAACTGACATCAAACCATGAAAATGACACATAATAGGATTGAAAGGAATCTCAGCATAGAAATCAAACGTAATAGATAGAAAACTTTTCTGAAAGTTGAAGATGACACAAAGAACAGTTGAAATAGACGTTTTGAAAAGAAAAGAAAAGGAAGGATGATGTATGATTATAAGAAATTGAAATCAAACATAAAATGAAGACGACTTGCAGATCTTAACTCAGAAGGAAACAAAGATGACTTACAGATCTTAACTCAGAAGGGAAAGAAGGCTGAAAGTTTCTCTGACTCTCTTTGATCCTTATTTTTTCGATGGTCTGAACTGAAGGAAGTGAAATGATTTAATAGAGTTGAGGATGCTCGAAAGAACAGATTAACAAAACCGGATGACCGGTAGACGTAGGCTGAGTGGGACTAGAAGTGGGACCAGCTAACTTAGGCTAAGTGGGACCAATAGTGGGACCTATTGCCAATTTGACAGTATGTAAAGGGGAGTTTGCTGAGTCAAGATGAACAGTTTTAGAGGAGGAATCTTGAGATTCAGCAAGCCTAGAAGGAGTGTTTAAAGGTGAGGGAGATCTATCAATTTCTGGACACTTAAAGGATATATGACCATATTGACCACAACAAAAGCATTTGGGTCCAAAATTAGTAACAACAAATTCAGTGCACACAATTGCTATGTGACCAATGTTTCCACAAAGAGCGCACTGTAGATCCTTTATACTCTAAGGTGATTGAGCAAACTCTTGTATAGGGCTTTCCGTGAGTTTTGTAACTATTTCATTGATTTCTTCGAATGAAAGTTGCACCGGTTCAGGAAGAGTCTTTAATTGAGGAGTTACTCCATATGAATTTAGCAAATATGCCATCCTTACTACTTCATTGTAAGGCATATTAGGATTATCATGTTGTACCTATAAAACCAAAAATAAACATTAGGAGATAGTGCTGGTGGAGGCATTGGAATAGATGACCCAGACAAGGGAGGAACTGACTTAGAAGGAAATAAATCACTCTGTTTAGGCAAAGTAATTGAATGATTAAACTTATCCCATCATCTAATATATACACGATGAACCAGAGATGAAATCAGGATTCCCTTGTCATCAACAGTTTGTGTGAGATCCCTCAACTTAGTCCCACATCTAATACCTACTGGGAGAAGATCCTGTTTATAAGTGGGAATGGACTATAGATCTTTAACTTCCGGGGTAAAGAAATGACTTAGCCCATTACGTTGCACTTTGGGTCGGGTCGTTACCTGGTTCCGTGTTAGATGGTGGGATGGATTAGGGACGTTGGCTAGGCTGCCGGTCACGGGCCAGAAAGGTCGTGGGTTGGGGCTAGCAACGGGTCAAGAATAGGCATTTCGGGGACGAAATTTCCTAAGGTGGGTGGATTGTGAGATACCTCAACTATGTCCCACATCTAATACCTACTAGGAGAAGATCATGTTTATAAGTGGGAATGGACTATAGATCTTTAACTTTCGGGGTACCCATTTTAAAGAAATGACTTAGCCCATTACGTTGCACTTTGGGCTGGGTCGTTACAATTTGGAAGCAAAAATTCCAGGATAATATCCATGGAATTTGATAATACCTGATAAAATAGAAAAGGATTTTTGAAAGACTTATAAATTATCTGAAAATTTTTCAAACTGAAGTTTATAATATCTGGGTAAGAACTCAATTTTAGGACCAAAATTGGATATCCACTGATGGAACCAAACAGGAACTTTACATAGTTTTGGAAGATCCATTCTAATGAACCAGGACTGTTGACTTTGAGAATTTCTATATAATAAAAGTTTATGAAAAGCATCAATATAATCCTAGTAATTATATTCATCTGGGAATAGGCCTGGAGGAGGTTTGCATTAGTAAACTTACGAATAAGATTGTGATGTCCATATTCTTCCATAGTTACTACTTTATATATAATAAGTTTGCTATATGAAATTCTGGTGTCATATACTTCAGGATAAGTAAGAAAAGAATGGAATTCTTCTCCAGAATATCTACGAGTAATTTGACAAGATAGCATATCATGTAAAACAAATCCATAAAAGAATCTGGTTTTACCAGAAACCACTGGAAAATGTGAATATAAAGGACAATATTTTAGGGCAACTCCATTGGGATCTAGTTGTTAAAGTCTGTAAGGAGATTGTTCAAGATAACAAATATGTAGAGGAGGTGTTTTGTGGATATAAGGACTAAGGTTCTTTATAAGAAGCTTTTCAGAATGAGTATTATCATTGCGAAAACAAGGGTAATTTGTGTAATATGGTGGTGGATGATGAGGTTTATGAGAGGAATTAGACATTTTGCCTTTCCCTTGTCCATATTCCCCCTGCAGAAATTCACAAGTGAGAAAATCCCTTGTCCATATGTATATATATATATATATATATATATATATATTGTTTATACCCTAGATGGTCCCCACCACTGGTCCCACAAATTGTCAGCCGACCGATCTAGCCATGTGGCAAGACTTGGGTGGTACACCATATGCCCTTGCCATCCATTTTTCAGCAATTTCTCCCATGATTTTGTGATGATTTTCCATTCTTTAGCACCACCCCCACTTTAGGCCTCCGCCGGTGAGTATCTGGACCACATCCGGCCACCGGACTAGTACAATCTTTAATCACCTCATAGCCAACTATCAGCTCGTACTCGTCACCACCAATAGCGCCACCGTAGTAGCTTCTGGTAGAGCCATTTTAGTCACTGGTTTTTGCCGCCACCAACTATCAGCTCGTACTTTTGATGCATTGTCACATTAATTGGCATATTTTAATATAAAAACTATTTATTATTATTATTATTTATTTATTATTATTTCTCTCTTATTATTTATATATTTGTTGATTTTGATGCATGATTGTGTGATTGTTTATTATTAATGAGTACTTATTAATATTAATCTTATTCATGTTTATCAATATTATTTAGTGGGTTTCGATGTGGGATGCAGAATCCAAGCTCACTGTAGATGTGACGTCACACTTGGAGCTTGGACCACAGGTCCGTTAGGACTCTGTAATGTTTTATCGCTATAGTCTATCGTAGATTTGATTTCTAGATCGTAAGACATGTTATCCGTTGAAGATGAAATCCCTCATGTTGTTTTCAAAATTAGATCCACCTCACATTGCTTTTGGGCCTACTTATATGATTTCCTTCTCAGCCCTTTATATAGTTTTATCGAGTTTTCAGTTAGACGAGAGTAGGCGAATTTGACTTTGTGTATACTGTAAATGGGCACATACGCAAGTCAACAGATTAGTGAGAGGGTTGTTTCATTCCCGAGCGATCCTAACATCTCTATGTCTTGAGCTTCCTCACACCTAGAGAGGTGTAGAGTAGGCGGGTACTATTTTGTATAGCACATGTCTAGACTTGTAATATCGAAGGGTACTGAAGGAAACTACATGAGAATAGTTGGCCATTGTGCTCTTGGCTAGGAGTTACATGGAGGTTTGGAGAGGGCTTAGGATATGTGTTCTTTTCTCGAGAGTGATACCAGTTATTGTCAGGAGAGGCATTTGCTGAGAGTAGTTCAACACCCGTATAGTTCGGGATGCTATCGAGTCTGCAGCTTGATGGCTCCTCATTAGATGCCCTTTGAGTGTTTCCATGGAGATTATATATGATTTTTCTTTTTTGTGGAATTTCCCCTTGCAAGTTTGTATTAGCTATTTTTCAGACCAGTGACATTTGTTGTTGATGTTTTTCTTATTAGACATGTAGTCTTATGTTCCTGTGTGTCAGGTTTGCTTTGGTGGAAGGAAAGATCGATGCTACACACACATGTGCTCAACACGCCATCGTTATGTTTATGTTTGATGTATTTTCATGTATATTTAGTAGTGTCTTCCATTCTTGAGTAATTTGTTTTATTGTTTGAGTCTTGCAGATTAATCACTTTAGACATGACTTGACATAATCGTAACAGTTATGATTTGGTTATTAGGTGAACCAAAATCGGGGTGTTACATTTTGGTATCAAAACCATGCCATGGTTGGTTGAGATGGAAGACTCTTGTTTTGAACCAAGTGTATGAAGTTGTCTTTAGTCAAGCTGGAAAATCATTTCCTTTGGTCTTTTCTCAGGATTTTAGAGTTTTGCTCAGTTAGACCTGAGTAGTGCACGTTTTAGTGTCAACCATTATAGAGGAATTGTGGATAGATTTGAGATTTTTCTCGGAAATATAGAGCATCGAGGACATTACATTAGTTGTCCATCCGTTCGCATGTCACCACTTCTGTCCTCCTTCCTATGTAGTTGGTGTACATTGCGAGATGGAGATGTTAGAGATGGTATTTATAGGGAGCTTGGAGTGGGGAGACAATAGGAGAGTTATGGGACACAAGAGCATGGACCACTAAGTGCTTTGGACAGATCAATCAAATTTAGTTCAAGGCTACATTGGAGAGCTTTGAGCTTCGGACGTGATCCTTGTGGATGGAGGATATAGCTATGCCAACAGAGCTCCTAGAGTACTTGGAGCATATATGAGAGTTTAGATAGATGAGTTGGATGAACCATTTTCAGGAGATAACAGTGGATGAGGATGAGTAGCAAGGAGGACCTACATTCCCCTAGGCACTTTGCCGCCTCGCCCTCTTCCACTAGTTTATGTTCGTCTAGACAGCATTGTTGGCTACTCTCCACTAGACAAAGGCATGGACACGCTGAGGATGAGGAGGACTACCTTTGACCATGGATCTAGATGTTTGACTAGATTTTACCCAGTCCACCAATGCTAGATCAATAATTGCTATTGAGAGCTAGTTAGCACTTATAGGAGCAATCACTCCAGATTTCAGTAGATCTTTAACAAGCCACCTTAGCCAGCCAAGGGTTACCAAAAAATATGTAGGATATAAAAATAAGTGCGCATGCACACGCATCATAAGATGACAAATAATTATGCTTGAGGCCTAATGTAATGAAAATAATTAAACATGAGATTCAAATATCTGTAAGAAATTATTAAACCAAAAATTTAAATCATGTTATATTAGATGTCACATGCAAACAATGACAAAGTAAACCAACTATGCAAAAGCAAAGTCCCACAGCCTTGAAACAGTTTCCCATAATCACAATTATAACTCAAATAATATAAATACGAGGTCCAATTTTTTTATCAATTCTTCCAACCTAGGTTGGTAAGGAACCACCAACCACACCCTCAACTATCACTCTAAAGCTGCTCACCTACGATCATAAAGAAGCGTTAGTGATAAAACCACTAAGTTGTATAATTACATGAAACAAATCAATATATCCCACATCATTATTTATTAAGTCTATTTAGTGATTATGAGCCTACAATCCCATCTATGCACACACACGCTATGTAGCTCATGATCTAGAATTACTGATATCTATCATTGACTCACCCTCTCGATCTCACAAGTGCATAATGAGTCATCTTGCACCATTGCACCTTGTCACCCGTTTCGGCATGGGGGTAGGTATTTTAATCTTTCAAATAATTTTAAAGGTGCAGCCTCATGTCGGACTGAGTTAATTCCTTAACCCCAGTTGTAGCGCATGGTGGTCGAATCTTGGCTAAGGCCAATCAAGGCTGCCAAAGGAATACACAATATTTCAAATAGTTATATGGACCTCAAATCACAGCACAGCTGAACCGATTGCATGCGCAGCAAAGTTATATATCCTACCCAATAAGATCTTGATGAATCGTCATGAATGCGACATGAAATAATATCACACCCAAGAAAAACAATAAATTGATAAAAGTTAATTAATAATTGATTTATCAATCCATAAATTTATAATCATATTATAGCTTAAACCACCCAAAAGTTAATAACATTTAGTTTGAGTTGTAACTTGCCATCAAATAACTATAATCAAATATTTACTAATTCTTTTCATAAAACACAATAACTTATTTCCATCCGCTTAAATAAAATTTTACCCATGACGTAAATACTTTATTAGCATGATAAAACATTAATTGCCTTACCTAGCAGACAACAATTTAGATATTAATATTTGCTTAGTGGTAACCCAAATTAATAAAATCCAATAATTAGTATTTCTTCAATTAATATTACTTAGATTTAACTCCACACTTGCAAAAAATATTAATTTAGGAAATAAAATGCCAATGTTTCCTGGCCCCATTAGGCTCCATATTTATACTACTACTCATGAATAGGTTATAACATGCTGTTCAAAATACTCTTAATTATAATAATTGGAAAGTAAATCTGTAATCTAATAAACATGACACACTACCGCACCTTATATATTCATAGATAAAATTTGATTATCTATTTTACTATGTAGATCGCCATCTATAACTGTTAATTAAAAAGTTTGTTCAATCCATAATTAATTGCTGACAACATTATACAACCTATTTTGGCTAAACACACAATGTATATATATATATATATATATATATATATGATCCAATTAATTAATCAACTCAAGAATTTGTTCACTAACTCATATAACCAACCTCTAATCTATCCCTGAGTAAAAAAAATAATGTTCTCAATGCCTATTTTAAATATTACATAATTAACTACAAAATGATATGAATAAATAGATAATTATTATCATACCCCTTACATTTACTACAAAATCCTGCAATTAATTCCTAAGTCTTCACTTCAACAACTATCAAATTTTAATCATGTTTTAATTTAAATAAAGTTCTAAATCCACGACTAGCCTACTCAATAAAATTAAATGCATGCCTCTATTAATTTTATTCCTTTTACTAATTAATTGATCAATCATTTAATAATCAAACCATACGAATTAAGTCCATGTGTCACATCTATTCACGTTAGAAACATATAATCATGTTTAACTCATTACTACTGTATATGGATTACTCATATTCACTTCCACTATGTTCTATCATCACAACTATATCCTAATCCATTCAAACAACTATAACCACGTTGACAACATAAGCATATACAACTATATGATGGAAAAACAATACATAGTCGATAATCACATTCATCACCACAATTTCTCCAATCATCTCATACTCATATTATAAATGTTGTAAAAATTAGCTTAGCTTCACAATTTCCCCAATTCTATGCAATGACCTATCATTTACAACAAATTAATTGCACTATGATGTCCATGTCCATGAACTGAAAACAACTTAATCAAAAGTTACATATACTTAATTGTCAGCATTGACGGGAACTCATCAATGGCGACAGCAATAGGTCTCCAATGAGCGCAACTCTAGGGTCCAGTGGGATCATGGTGGAGTGCTGGCCAACTAAGGTCTGATAAATCTAATCTAATCTGATAAATCTAATCTAACTGACCGAATCTAATCTACAGTCTACTATAAATAAAATTAAAAAATAAATGGATGTATTCTTATATAATCTGATAAATCATTTTGTTGTTGCCTTATTGACGTTATAGTCATATACTTCTCATAGCTTATAACACATGGCCAGCCTTAGCTCAACACGCGCGTTTTGAAATTGACTAAATTCAAACCGGCAATTGAACCGATCAGTTCACAAGTATAAAACATTGACTCGCATCACTAGTTTTATGTACTAATTTTGACTCACATGACTATTACCGCTATGGTAGACTCTCAAGCAAGGCTATCAGTCAAGATGAGCATACAATGATGTCCCTCTATCTGGTTATCGTCGTATGGTCTAACTGAAGTTCTTTACTATGCGCTCCCAAGCTAGGCTAAAGTCATTGCCTCAAAACTAGTTTGTAATCATCTAATTGCACTACAAACCCTAAGCAATACCGCAAACACTTCAGTGTCCATAGTTGGCTGTCACCCTAGGGGTCAGTCTACCCATATGAGTCCAACATGTATAGTCAGTCCACCTAGATGATTCTAACATGTGTGGCCATCTTGCCAGATCAGTAGAGAGCTAGCAATCTTCATTAAAGTTGGAGTGACCAACTTAGTGTTGGTTTGTTCGGGAGAGCCACCCTCCAAGTTTCTATAGATGAGTCCTCCGATCGCAAGTTGATGTAGCAAATTTTGGTGACAAAATTTTTATAAGAGAGGAGAGAATCTGAAACCCCAGCTTCGGGTTAGTGTTTTACCCGCTTGTTGCCTTGCCCATTTTGGGTTAGTCTTAAGCTGGTTCGAGTTAGACTAGCTTTCAGAGCATGAGTATGAGGCCCAGATGGGCATATGAGCATGTTATAGAAGCTAAGTATGCCCAACATATAAATGATAGCTTTAATTATGCTATAATAGAGCATGAGTTGTCAGTGTGTACTTGAGGTATACTAGTTTTTGCCTATGTTAGACAAGGATTTTAGTTGTAATGACCCAACTAAAAGTGAAACTTAATGTGCATAAGTCATTCCTTCAAAAATGGTTAACCAGAGTTGAAGATGTATACTCCATTCCCACTTATAATCAGTATCTTACCTGGTAGGTATTAGAAGTGAGACTAAGTTGAAGGATCTTATAATCCACCACCTTAGGAAATTTCATCCTCAAAATTCTTACACTTGGCCTATTGCTAGCCTCATCCTACGTCCTTCTCTAGCTGTGCCCAGTAGCTTAACTAATATCAATAGTCCAACCTACTACCTAATAAAGAACAAGGTTGTTCTGATACCATTTGTAATAACCCAACCCAAAGCACAACATAATGGGCCTAAGTCATTCCTTCAAAAATGGTTAACCGGAGTTGAAGATCTATAGTCCATTCCTACTTATAATCAGGATCTTACCCCTGTAGGTATTAGACGTGAGACTATTTTGAGGGATTTCATGGACTATAGATCTTTAACTTTGTTAACAACTTTTGAAGAGATGAGTTAGGCCCATTAATTTATACTTTGGGTTGGGTCGTTACATTAGTGCTAGATATAGGCCATTGCAGTGTTTAATATCTGTTTGGCTTTTAAGGGTATCTCTTTTGCATGATTGATAAGGATTTCAGAGTACCAGATTGCCCCTATGGCCCAGCTTAATTTGAGTCATAGATCTTTGTCAAATCAAGTTTAGGGTCTTAAGGCCCATTTAGTTTTATTGCCTTGATTCCCATCCATAAAGTCACTTTTAGTCGTTGAATCAGTTTTGACTTTTGTCGGCATCAATCTGAGCTTTCTATATATATATATATATATATATATATATATATATATATATATATATATATTGTTGTATGAAAAGACCCGGAGAATATATATATATATATATATATAATATATTATATATATATAAAATATATTATATATATAACAATAATAATAAAAATAACATTCGACGCGGTGGGATCGAACGTGGAAAAAAATTCGTTAGTTGGTTAAGTATGAATTACCAGGTTAATTGAAAGGTAATTTCTAACCGGACGATTCTAGTTGAACTGGTCGAGTCCACCACATTACTCATCCATTTAACCATTTAAGTGAACTAAACCATGTACCCATTTAAGAGGGTTAAGTGAAATGGTTAAGTGAACTGCGTTGATTACCCAATTACCCGGTTAAAGGAATTACGGTGGAAGAGTGTTTCCACATACCCGAGCCGTCATCTTATTCTTGATAAAAGGAGAATGGGAGGGCATCATCTACATCTTTTTCCTCCTTGGACAGACGCTGGTTTTCCTCCTTCGCTTGGGTAATTTCTTTTACTTTTCTTTTCTTCTATTGCATGCATACACATGTTGCATAAATCATAAACATGATAAACATAAGAATCAAATGAGAAATCAACAAGGGAAGAAGAAAACCAGGAGGACGTCTTGCTATTTTTGCAGCAGCAACAACACCATCTTCCATCCTTGTGAGTTGGGTTGACGTGTTGGAAGTAGGGAGTGCTCCCAAAAGTGCAGCTGGCCGGACGGAGTCACCTTGGGTGGCTGAATCAGACCATCAGGGAGGGATGTAAATCAGGAACGTGAAGGGAGACTAGGTTGGTGTTGCCATGGGTGGTGTTGCTGGCCAGACGTGGATCCGCCATAGAAAGGGCAGACTGGTCGTCACTTGGGGTGGTGCTGGTCATCACCTTGATGGGGAAGGACATGGTCGCCATGGCTGCTGGTCGACCACCATGAATGGTGAAATTAAGGTCCCCATGTAGGGTGTAGTCCGAGTTCCATGAGATAACAGCGGATAAAGAGACAGTGGGGTAGGTAGAAGATGGGGTCTGAAATTGGGTGGAAGGAAAAGAAGACATGTTGATCGGGTGCTGTTTATGTGGCTGACTAGAGTAGTCACCATGGGTCTGGTTGGGTGCTGTTTATGTAACCGACTAGGGAGACGCTGCCATGGGTCATGGGCTGATTATGTGACCGACATGAGTCACCATTGTCAGGTCAAGGTTGCTAATTGGGTAACCCGAAGAGGGTCGCCAGGGACTGGTTGAGGGTTGCCATGTGGTGGCCAAGTTGGGGATGCCATAGCAGCAAATGGAGGCTGCCACGTTACTGGTTGGTCGCCATGCATGGTGAGAATACCGGCTTTCGTTGGTTGATTACAATAAAGCTGGGAGCTTTGGGGTTGTTACATGAATTGTTAAAGTAGAATGACAACCAGGTAAGTATGGGGCATTTTAATAATTAAATTATCAATTAGATAATGGGGATTTGGATGGGGATAATTAATAATTAATTATCATTAGCATTGCTGAAAATTTAATAAGAAATGAAGACTAACGTGAGCTAATTACATTATTTAAAATTGGTAGTATATCAGTCATGTAGTTGCATGTAGGTTCATGCAAAATAAAATTATACTAATGTATAATTTTATGCCCTCATTCAGATTAGGGTTAGCGGATCACAGTCAGACGAAATCACAAGTCAGGTACGTATAATAGGTAGAACATCATACTTTCCTTGTTGGTAGCCTAGGTCGGCCTGAGCCCAGATTCGACCACCATGCACCGAGTGTAACCGGGGTCAAAGAATTGACTCAGTCCGACACGGGGTCGTATTACGTGCGCAAATTGTGTAATGCATCGACATTGTTTTGGAGTAGTGATAGATGCCCCATAAAAAGGCTACTGCCGGGGTGAGCGAGGCACTAACGATTCCTCCATCGTACTGGAGTGTAGTGATAGCCTCCCCATAAAAAGGCTACGGCTCGGGGTGTGTTAGGCACTGGCACTAGAGTTGGCAGTGAGAGCTTCCCGACAAATGGGGCAAAGCAATCACCTGAGTGCAGTGATAGTCTCCCCATAAAAAGGCTACGACCGGGTGTGCTAGGCACTGGTACTGGAGTGTAGTGATTGCCTCCCCATAAAAAGGCTACGGCCAGGGTGTGTAAGGCACTAGCACTAGAATTGGTAGGGAGAGCTTCCTCACAAATGGGGCGTAGCAATCACCAGAGTGCAGTGATAGCCTCCCCATAAAAAGGCTATGGCGGGGGTGTGTGAGGCACTGGCACAGGAGTGTAGTGATAGCCTCCCCATAAAATGGCTACGGCCGGGGTGTACGAGGCACTGGCACTAGAATTGGTGGTGAGAGCTTCCCAGAAATGGGGTGTAGCAATCACCTGAGTGCAGTGGATAGCTTCCCCACAAAAAGGCTACGGCCGGGGTGTGCAGATCACAGCGGATACCTCCTCCGCATTGTTTTGGAATATAGTGGAATCGCTCCACCGCATATTAAAATAATCATAAGGAAATGGTGGAATGTACTTGATTTGTTTTATCTGTTATAGTACTTAGTGTTATATTCACTAATGCGGAATTGCCTACGCAGGTGTGCAGATACGAAA
>JAURVB010000077.1:0-59658 GCA_033002965.1 Piper betle | reverse complement strand
TCAAACCGCTGGATGGATTTACATTATAGACTTTGATAGCTAGCCACGGAAGAACCTCTCAGTGTCTCGAGATGGAAGATGTCTATCACAAAGCATGGATGAATGCTCAAACATAAATCTAGCATGCTCCTAAATTGTAACAGACCCACTCGAACCAGATCCGGGTGTTACTTAAAAATATAATTTGTTGTAAACATAACATTCCAGAATATGATTCATTATACTGCAAATAAGTCTAGCAGTTTATAACTCATAAAAATAAAACATGTTCTGATAGCATATGACAATATTTAAAATAACCATCCCACAGTCTCAGACCGTTTCCTATATTCTCAATTATAACACAAGAAAAATAAAAAAGAAGTCCAATTTATTATCGATTCACCATACCTAGGTTGGTAAAAGAACCACCAACCACACTTTTATTCTTCAGTTCAAAGCTGCTAACCTGCGGATGGGCGGAGTTGCAAGGATGACGAGGGGGCGGCTTGTCTCTACAACCAGCACCCATTTCTTCCCTCCATCCCGCTGCCAGCATTTGTAAAGGTGGTTTCAACCAGGAATCCATTGCAGTAGATGATAACCTTAGTCCTATCGCCAACACAGTCCCCAGCAGACGACCTTCTAGCCGAAATTCATGGTGGCAAAGGTTCAGACGTGGGAGAAGAATCCCTCTTCCCAGCATCGTCCAAAGGTGGCCGAACTTCCTGTTTTCATGCCGACCTGAGGTCGTGGAACATCTGAATTGGAGCAAGGTGCAAGAAAGGATGATCTGGAGGTTGGAGAAGTAGGGCCTTCGACCTGAGTTGATCTAAATATGGGTTGACTCGACACCGACTCGAGTTAAAAATAGGCCCATTATGCACTTGTGATATCGAGAGGGTGAGTCAATGGCAAATATCTGTAACTACAGGCCGTGGGCCACGTAGCGTGTGTGCGCATGTATGGGATGGTAGCTGGATGGGGTGGCCACCCCTCCCAGCATATAACGAGCTCAGCATAGGCTGATAACAACTAAAATTCTCTTGAAACGATAATAGGGATTATATTGACTTATTTTATTTAATTATGAGGGCTTAGTGGTTTTATAAATAACTCGGAATTGCCTACGCAAGTGAGTAGCTTTGGACTGAAGAATAGAAGTGTGTTTGGTGCTTCTTTTATCAACCTAGGTATGATGAATTGATAATAAATTGGACTTCCTTTTATCTTTCTTGTGTTATAAATGTGGCTATGGGAATCGGTCCGAGACTGTGGGACGGTTATTTTATATATTGTCATATGCTATCAGAACATGATTTCTTTTCATGAGTTATAAACTACTAGACTTATTTATTGTATTATGAATCATGTTCTGGAATGTTATGTTTACAATAAATTATATTTTTAAGTAACACCATGTCCGGCTCGGGCGGGTGGTATTAGAGCATGGTTTCTCACTAGCTCTCAAATTATGACTCAAGTACCTTGTTGAAAAGTCCAGTAATTATCCTTTCCCACTGTGTTGTGTTATTAATTAACAAGTTCAATCACTAATAAACCTAAGTCATAACTGAAATAGAACATATTAATGAACCATGATGGGAAAAATTTTCAACGTTTCTGATGGCAGTCACTCATAGAAAGTCGAACCAATATACTCCGTCAACTTTGAACAGTGAGAATGTATTGGCCCAGATCCTGACAGCCATACAGGGACTGGCGTAGGCTTCAAAAAATACAAATTCTGTGGTTCAGAATATCGTTTAGCGATTCCTGGAGTGGTGGCAGGGAATGGAGCGTCAAACTCAACAGCGGGTCCCAGAATCACCCACGATGGTGGTCAGGGAAGTGCTCAAGGGCTGGTTGGGTTAGCTGACCCGGGCATAGCGAGAAGAGCGTCCAAACCCAGTGCCCCCGTTAGTCCAACAAGTGTTGCCACCAGCTATTGATGATAGTGACCGTTACACTGTGGAAAAGTTCAGGAAGAATGGTGCTGAACTATTTGTCGGAGGGATCGATCCAATGAAGGTGGAGAGCTGCATAGACATTACCGAAAAATCTTTTAGGGCTCTATATGTAACGACCCGCCTGAAGCTGACTGGGTGTTACCTAAAAATATAATTGATGTAACGATAATATTCCTGAACATGAATTGAAAAAACAACATATAAGTCTAGCAATATATAATATAAATCATAACAATAAATCATGCTCTCTAAAATGTAAAATAACCGTCCCACATTCTCGAACAGTTTTTCATAGCCACATTTATAACATAAGAGAATAAGAAGGAAGTTCAATTTTATTATCAATTCACCAACCTGAGTCACTTTTATTCTTCAGTCCAAAGCTGCTCATCTGTGGAGGCAATTCCGCATTAGTGATAAAACCACTAAGCTGTATAATTAAATGAAACAAGTCAATAAAATTCTCATTATCATTTCAAGAGTCTTTTAGTTGTTATGAGCCTATGCTGAGCTCGTTATATGCTGGGAGGGGTGGCTACCATCCCATGCATGCGCACACACGCTACGTGGCCCACGGCCTGTAGTTACCAATGTTTGCCATTGACTCACCCTTTCGGTATCACATGTGTATAATGAGCCGTCTTCAGCCATTGCTCCCCGTTGCTCCTTTCGGCATTGGGACATGTGTTTATTCTTTCAGGGGGTGCTGCCTTGTGCCGAATTGAGTCGGCCCCGGTTGCGTTCCAGTGCATGGTGGTTAGATACTCAAGTCGACCAAGAGTCCCACATAGTAATTTTAAGGGTGCAGCCCCGTGTCAGACTGAGGCAATTCCTTGACCCCGGTTGCACTCGGTGCATGGTGGTCGTATCTGGGTTCAGAGCCTACCAGGGCTGATAACAAGGGAAAATAGAACATTTCAAATAAGTATACGGACCTGGATAGTTCGTAAGTAAACTCGCATATGTGACCAACGATCCTAATATGAACGAGAACATAAAATTATACATAAGTATAATTTTATTCGGGTAGATATGCATGCAACTAAATGCCTAATATATATATCATTATTAAAATTTGACAACATAAGTATGCAACCATTCAAAAATATTAAATATTGAATTCTCAACAAATCTAGTGAGATAATTAATTATTCATGTAACATAATAATTTAAGCTCTACTTTACATTTTAACATAATTATCCAAATCATAATTAATACTTACCAATTGATAAAATAATTATTAACTGATAGACAAATATTTAATTACTATTATTAGTATGTTTTCCTTTGAAATGATAATTACTTAAATACGGTCTTGATGATTTAGTTTACGGTTATAATGTTTTTTTAGTCACTATTATTATTATTAGTAATTTAATTAATTAAGTTGTTCGATTAAATTAATTAAATTAATTTGCATATTCTAATTCAAAGATATTACTTATACAATTATTTTAAATTATTTAACTCAATAAAGGTTTAAACTTTATTTATTTTCATTAGGTTATTTAGGTTTAACGTTTGTGATTTTTTACTTGATTATAATTTATTAAGCCATTTTCTACATCACTGACTCGTTATCAAAATAATCACTTTATTTACCTAATATTCAATTTAATATGGTGAAGGTGAAATCTTTATTTTGTTAAATATTTATAACCATCCGATTTAATTTAATCGCTTGTATTACGCTGATTAATTATCAACCGTTTATCATTACCGTATTTTTATTACTTATCTCCATGTTGATTTCATCCAATAATTGATTAGTTTAGTAACTTTACCCATAACACATAAAATGATTATTTTTAAAGATTTATTACGCGTTAGTTTTTTTTTAACTCGAGTCGGTATCGTGTCAACCCCTATTTACAAAACTGCCATCTTCTCCTCCTCCTCCTTCTTCTTCTTCTTCTTGTTACAAAACCAGACTTGACGTCTTCTTTCAACCTTCTGCAACCTTCCCCAACAACCCAATTAAACAACCATTATAAACATCCCAACCAAACGTCAACAACAAAATAAAAACAGCAAGCGATGAAGCATAAAATTCGTGCTTTACAGCAGCAATCCAAGGTGAACACCGTCCTGCACCCAAGACCAGACCTGTTCTTCTTCTCCCAGCCTCAAGACCCCTCCTTTCTTGCACCTTGCTCCAATTCAGATGTTCCATGACCTCAGGCCGGCCTCAAAACAGTAAGGATCAGCCACCTTTGGACATTGCATGGAGTATGGTCACTCTCCCCACTTCTGCACTTTGCCGGCATGAATTCCGGCGAGAAGGTCATCCACAGTGGACTATTCTGGCGGCTTGAACTGCTATGATGGAACCCTTGATGCTGTTGATGAAGCACAACTGGCGTCTACCCGTCTGAATCTTCCCTTACCGCATCTATTTTAGAGGAACTGCCATCACCATCGTCACCCCTTCCAACTCTTGCCCATAACCAGCTGTAATTCCGCCACCACTTGGAAACCAGGGATACGGCGAGCCCTCCCTTCGACCCAGCAGCAAGAGAGGACGTCAAGGTTGTGAGGGAATGCCTCGCAAATGTTTTTACGGTCGCCCATCTTGCCAAAATTTCAGACTAGTCGGCCATGGACAGGATTCCAGTTTTCAGTTTAGTTCTTGTTGTTTATTGTTGATTTCAGATTTCAATTCTCATGTTTATCAAGCTTATTATCAATTAAAAAGAATATGCATGGAAGAAAATTAAGAAGAGGGAGATAGGAAGGATACCCAAGCAAGGAAGAAGCACCGGTAAGGAAGAGGAGAACTAGGCAGCTAAGGTGAGGAAGACGCCCTTTACACCAAAAATGATGTCCACTTTCAAAATTTATAAAAATGAAAATGACGGCTAGGGTATGCGAAAACACCCCAACACCGTATTTCATTTAACCGGGTAACCGGTAAATAATAAAATATATTAATTAACCGGGTAGGATTAACCGGGTAGAGAATATAACATGTTCGGTCCTTCCCGGATCGCGTCGAATATATTATTATTATTATTATTTTCTCACAGTCATTACACTATCTGTGCCCCACCACCATCAAGTGAGGGTTGTAAAGCCTTTTTGGCTAACTCAGTTGAGTCTGAGTCAAAACCCAAAGAGTTGTCCATGATTCCTGTGGTAAGCAGAGTTTCCCAAAGTATTCTAAGACGAACTTCTAGGGTTACCTCCTAAGCGGGCAGTGGAGTTCGCCATTGACCTAGCACCTGGAACAACACCAATTTCTAAGGCACTCTACCTCATGGCTCCAGCAAAACTCAAGGAGTGAAAGAGTCAACTAGAAGAGTTGTTGCAGGTAGGTTTCATCCCGCCAAGTACTTCACCCAGGGGAGCCCCTGTTCTGTTTGTGAAGAAGAAAGATGGATCGCTTCGTCTATGTATTGACTATCAACAACTCAATCAAGTGACAGTCAAGAATCAGTACCCCTTACTGAGGATTGATGACGTGTTTGATCAGCTAAAAATAGCCAGAGTATTTTCTAAGATAGACTTGCGGTCTGGTTATCACCAATTGCGTGTAAAGGAATCTGATATATAGAAAAAGGCTTTTCAAACTCTCTATGGGCATTATGAGTTTTTGGTCATGCCTTTTGGTCTGACAAATGCACCAGTGGCCTTTATGTCACTCATGAATAGAGTATTTCATGTATACTTGGACACGTTTATTATCGTGTTTGTGGACGACATTCTAGTCTATTCAAATAATGAAGAAGAGCATATGAGGCACTTGTCCATTACTCTTTATGTTCTGAGAGAAAATCAACTATTCGCCAAATTCTTAGAATGTTACTTCTGGTTGAAGGAGGTAAACTTCCTAGGTCTATTATCTCAGAGGCTGGAATTGCAGTGGATCCATCAAAAGTGAAAGCAGTCACTAATTGGCCATAACCCAAGTCAGTCACTAACATCGGAAGCTTTCTTGGCTTGGCTGGTTACTACAGGAAATTCATTAAAGACTTCTCCCTACTAGCATTGCCAATGACCAAACTCACAAGGACGGGAGTCAAGTTCGAATGGAGTAGTAAGTGTGAGGAGAGTTTCCAGTCTCTAAAGAAGAGTCTAACAACTGCACCAGTCTTGACACTACCAAATTGTAATGAAGGATTCATAGTCTTCAGTCATGCGTCCCTGTTGGGTTTAGGATGTGTCCTTATGCAGGGAGGTAAAGTAGTGGTCTATGCCTCTCATCAATTGAAGATTCATGAGCAAAATTATGCAACCCATGACTTGGAACTGGCAGCAGTGGTTTTGACCTGAAGATTTGGAGACACTAGTTGAAGACTTCACTGACCACCAGAGTTTGAAGTATATCTTCACCCAGAATGACCTTAACCTTCGACAGAGGCGGTGGATAGAATATTTGAAGGACTGCGACTTCCAAATCTTATACCATCCAAGGAAAGCGAATGCGGTAGTAGACGCATTGAGTCGGTAGGGGAAGGTGGACAAAAGTCAGCAGCTAGCTAGATTTTGGGCCATGTCAGCAGAAGTGGTGGCTATCAACCCTTTGAAGCAACTAACAGGAATACTGGCAAATTTGGTTATTTCCAAAGATTTAGTTGATCGGGTTAAGCTAGCACAAATGGATGATGAGGAGCTGAATGAAATGTTGGACAAGACTCCTGACATTGTAGCTGATGCCAATAGTGTGATCAGATTTAGAGGAAGGTTGTGTGTACCCAAAGATGATGCACTGAGGTGGAATTTCTTAGAGGAGGCTCATCGCTCAAAGTTCTCGATACACCCTGGAGTTACTAAAATGTATCAGGATTTAAAGCGAACATACTAGTGGATTGGAATGAAGAGGGATGTTGTGGATTTTATCTCCAAGTGTCAGACTTGCCAACAGATCAAAGCCCGATCATCAACTACCTGAGGACTATTGCAACCTTTAGAAATACCAACTTGAAAGGGAGGTGTCACATGCGATTTTATTCCAAAGCTCCCAAGGACTCAGAAGAAGCATGACTCCATATGGGTGATTGTGGATCGACTAATTAAGGTAGCTCACTTTATCCCCACCAAATCAATGAGAACTGCGGAATACCTGGCAGAGATTGTATGTCGACAACATTGTCAAGTTGCATGGGATTCCAAAGGTGATAGTCTCCGACCGAGATCCCCTATTCACCTCACATTTCTGGAAAGCTTTCCCAAAAGCCATGGGGACTCAAATCAAGCTGAGTACAGCATATCATCCCCAAACTAATCGTCAAAGTGAGAGAACTATTCATACTTTGGAAGATTTGTTAAGAGCTTGCATTCTTGACTGGGGAGGTGACTTAGAGAAACACTTACCTTTGGCTGAATTCACCTACAATAACTCTTACCAAGCTAGTGTAGGGATGGCACCATTGAAGCCTTATATGGTAGTCCCTGCAGATCTCTATCGTGCTGGTTGGAGTCTACCAAAGTAGTTATAGTTGGGCCAGAGATAGTGATGGAAGCCAAGATTGCAAAGGTGAAACTCATTCAGCAAAGGCTTAATGGCAGCTTAGAGATCATACAAATAGAGTTATGCTGATTACTCGAAGGAGGGACCTAGTTGGTTCCAATGATGGGCATGTTTATGTACCTAAAGACATCTCCTAGGAAGGGGGTGATCATATTTAGAAGATCAGGAAGTTTGAAGACCAAGAGTCGTAGGACTATTTCCAATCCTGGATCGAGTTGAGAAATTGTACATATAGACTAGCATCCTTGCAAGAGAATTAAAGACACTCAGGAACAAAGAAATGCTTTTGGTAAAAGTATTGTGGAAAAAATCAGCGGTCGGAGGAAGCTACATGGGAGACTGAACAAGAAATGGCAAGGAAATACCCTAGCCCATTCATGCTATAAGATTCTTATCATTGTAGCATGAGCTGATCCCGAAGATAAAATTAATCATGATTGTTCTCTTGCCCATTATGATATTTCGAGGACGAAAAATTTCTAAGATAGGGAGATTGTAAAGATTGTGAAAAAATAATAATAATATATTCGACACGGTCAGGGAAGGACCGAATGTATTATATTCTCTACCCAATTAATTATTTACCCATTTTATTATTTACCCAATTAAACGAAATGATGGTGTTGGGTTGTTTTCACATACCCTAGCCATCATTTCATTTTATTTTTATGAGGGACGTCCTTCTCACCCTAGCCTTCATTCACATTTTCTTCTCCTCTTCCTTACCGGTGCCGACTTCTTCCTCTTTGCCTGGGTATCCTTCCTATCTCCCTCTTCTTAATTTTCTTGCATGCATATTCTTTTTAATTGATAATAAGCTTGATAAACATGAGAAATTAACTCTTAAATCAACAATAAAAAACTAAACTAAACTGAAACTTCGCCATGGCCGACGAGTGCAAATTGTTGGTCGAAGGGATAGGCTTTTCCCTCACAACCCCGACGACCTCACTGGTTGCTTGGTCGAAGGGATGGCTCACCATGTCCCTGGTTTCTGATGGGTGGCAGAAATCTCGCCTGCAAATGAGCGGAGTTGCAAGGACGATGAGGGGGCGGATTGTCTCTGCAACCGGCACTCATTTCTTCCCTCCAACCCGCCGCCGGCATTTGTAATGGTGGTTTCAACCGGGAATCCATTGCAGCAGATGATAACCTTAGTCCTACCACTGGCACAGTCCCCAGTAGACGACCTTCTCGCCGGAATTCATGGCGGTGAAGGTTCAGACGTGGGAGAACAATCCTCTTCCCAGTGTCGTCCAAAGGTGGCCAAACTTCCTATTTTGATGCCGGCCTGAGGTCGTAGAACATTTAAATTAGAACAAGGTGCAAGAAAGGAGTGATCTTGAGGTTGGAGAAGAAGGGCATGACCTAAGTTGTGCCAAAGACGAAGCTGGAAGAAGAGAAGGGCCGACGGGAAGAAGAAGAAGAAGAAGAAGAAGAAGAAGAAGCCATCGGTGGCAAACTTGTAAATAAGGGTCGAATTGAAACCGGCTCGAGTTAAAAATAATACTAACTCGTAATAAATCTTTAAAAATAATCATTTTAATGGGTTATGGGTAAAGTTACTAAACTAACTAATTATTGTACGAAATCGACACGAGTAATAAAAAATACGGTAATGATATACGGTCGATAATTAATCGGCATACTATAAGCGATTAAATTAAATCGAGAGGATTATAAGTAATTAATAAAATAAGGATTTTACCTTTACCTTATTAAATTTAATATTAAGTAAATAAAGTGATTATTTTAATAACGAGTCAGTAATGAAGAAAATGGGTTGTTAAAATATAATCGTGTAAAAATCACAAGTGACCAACCTAAAATTATAATAATACAAATTATTTTAAATAATTTAATCGTACAACTTCATTAATTAAATTACTATGAATAAGGATAGCAATTAAAAATTATAACCATAAACTAAATCATCAAGATTGTAGTTAAGTAATTATTATCTTAAAAGAAAATATGCTAATAATAATTAAATACTTGTTTATAAATTAATAATTATTTTATCATTAGTGAAGTGTAAATTATGATTTGGCTAATAAATTTAAAATGTAAAGTAGGATTTAGATTGTTATATCACATGAATAATTTAATATTTAATATTGTTGAATTTTAATAGTGAGATATATATTAGTCATTTAGTTGCATGCATTTCTCATCGTTGGTCACAGCTGTGAGTTCACATACGAACTATCGAGGTCTGTATAATTATTTGAAATGTTGTGTTTTCCCTTGTTGGCAGCCCTTGTCGGCCTGAGCCCAGATTCGACCACTAATGCAACGAGTGCAATCGGGGTCAAGGAATTGACTCAATCCGACAAGGGCCACACCTTTAAAATTACTATGTGGATTCTTGGTCGACTTGAGTATCTGACCACCATGCATTGGAACGCAACTGAGGTTGACTCAACTCGGTAGGGTAGCACCCCATGAAAGATTTAATACCTGCCCCCAGGCTATGCAGTGGCGTAAGTAGGCTCATTATGTACTTGTGATACCAAGAGGGTGAGTCAATGGCAACTATCGGTAACTACAAGCCGTGGGCCACGTAGTATGTGTGCGCATGCATGGGATCGTAGCTGGATGGGGTGGCCCCCCTTCTAGCATGTAACGAGGTCGACATAGGCTCATAACAACTAAAAGTCTCTTGAAAATATATTAGAGATTATATTGACTTGTTTTATTTAATTATCCGGCTTAGTGGTTTTATCATTAACGCGAAATTGCGTCTACAGGTGAGCAGCTTTGGACTGAAGAATAGAAGTGTGTTTGGTGCTTCTTTTTACCAACCTAGGTATGGTGAATTGATAATAAATTGGACTTCCTTTTATTTTTCTTCTGTTATAAATGTGGCTATGGGAAACGGTCTGAGATTATGGGATGGTTATTTTATATATTGTCATATGCTATCAGAACATGATTTCTTTTTATGAGTTATAAACTGCTAGACTTATTTGCTGTATTATGAATCATGTTTTGGAATGTTATCTTTACAACAAATTATATTTTTAAGTAACCTGGTCTGGTTTGGGCTGGCCATTACATAAATGAATGACATGTCACATCCAAAATAATTATGATGAAAATCGGTAAAATTTGTAAAATAAAATGGACAGATTCTCCCCTATATTATGAGCCACCCTGTCAAATCAACATGTACAATATGTATAAATAACTCAAAAAACATTCATACAATAAAATTCATTCAACGGTATAATTCATTTATGTATCAAGTCTCGACTTAACTACTAATTTACCTTCATCTTACGTAACTAAACTGAGTCTTGACCCATATGTGCATTTATTCACTTTTCACATTAATTCTGGGCCTTGACTTACTTGTTGTAATTAATCAATGTCTAAATATATTTATTAGCATGTCATCGTTAGCATTCTTTCTAATGCAATATACATCATATCACACCACATCATCATGTAAACCATTTCATTAGATCATCCTCAAAATATTAAACATGCTACATCTGTGATGCCTGTATGCAAGAAACGTCACTGCTCCTCCGTCCAGGGCTTGCTCATCCTACATATGATCATCACCTACATATTTTATAAAAAAATCATTAGTAACAAGTGTTATTGGCCAAAAAATTTAACCAATAATTTGGATTTTAAGAATCACTCACAAAGTAGTTCTTGTAAAATCCAGCTTCGGGTTAGGTTTTACCTGCTTGTAGTTTTGCCTGGTTGAAGAAAATTTTAAGCCGATTAGAGCGAGCTCGAATCAGACTAGTTTTCAGATCATGAGTATGAGGCCCAGATAGCCATATGAGCATGTTATGGTGCCTAAGTATGTCTGGCATGCAGATGATATCTTGAAATAGGATACAGTAGAACATGAGTTATAATTGTATACACAAGGTAGCTTGCGGCTGTTGCACCATTATGTTTCCGTTTGTGATTTTTTAGGGTATGTTCTTTGCATGCATCATAGGGATTTTAGATCCTCGAATTGTGCCCCTCTAGGCCTATCTTGATTGAGTCGTAAGTGTTCACCTGACTAATTTGAGGATTCAAGGCCCATTTAGTCTTCTTGTCTTGATTCCCACCTATAGAGGTCACTTTTAGGACTCGAGTTAGTTTTGACTTTAGATTGTCAAGATCCGAGCTTTCTGCCCATATAGATTGGCCTACATGGGCCCCACTAGGCCACGAGTTGCCAGACATTTAGATGGTACCACGTGACAAGATATGTGCCATCCATGTTAGCTCTAGCTTCAACGTGTTATTTTATAGAGATTTCCCATAATTTTAAGAGTTAAAACCCCCAGCGCCACCGCCACTTCAGCTCACCTCTTGCCAGTCTCTAGCTTGCCCTGGCCACTAGACTGACACCCCCAAGATAGGGTCACAATAGGCTTTCCATTGATACCATTCACGACCACCGGCACCATCGCAGTCTCCCCTAGTGATGAAGCTTTTGCCACCGACTTTTGCAGCAACCGCCATCCTTTCAGGCTGTTTTCCGACACTGATGAGCCATTTAGGGATCAGGCCGACCAAAAGCTTCAAGTTAAGATTTTACCCGCTTGTAATTTTATCCAGCTTGAGCCAATCTTGAGATGCTTCAAGTGAGCTTGAGCCAGACAAGTTTTCAAATGATGAGTATGGCACCCAGATGGCTGTATGAGCATGTTATGGTGGCTGAGTATGCCTAACATGATGATGATAGCTTAAGATAGGTTATACTAGAACATGAGTTATCATTGTATACACGAGATATACAAATGATTTTTATGGGTTAGCCATGGTTGCAGACCTAGATTTAGGTGGTTGCAGCATGGCGTTTAGTATCAGTTTGGGACTTTCATGGTATCTCCTTTGCATCCATCATAAGGATTTTGGATTACTGGATTGTGCCCATGTGGGCAAACCATGACTCGAGTCCCTTTAACTTTCGACGGCCTCGATCACGAGTTGTTGGAAGTTCAGTTCATGCTACATGGCAAGATCTAAGCCTTCCACATCAGCCCTAACTTCAACATGTTATTTTATAGTGATTTCCCATGCCCTAGAGCACCGGCACTTCGGCTCTCCTCCGGCCATTGGACCAGCACCCCTTTGACCACATTGCGATAGGCTTTTTATTTGTACCACTCACGACCACCGGCGCTCCCACAACCCCCATCAGCGATGGAATTTTTGCAACTGGCTTATGCCTCTAACACCACCCCTAGGGTTATTTTCTGGCGCCAATGGGCCAATTTCGACCGGTCCGACCACCTAGATAGATTACCTTAATCGAGATCTTCATTTTGAGACTACCTATGACCACTACCATGACTACAATTGCCAACGGCAACACTGTTGCACTAGTGGCCATGGCACCCCATTTCGGCCAGCCAGCAGCCAGACTGTAAAGACGGTGAAAATAATAATAATAATAATAATAATAATAATAATATATTCGAACGCGGTCCATGAAGGATCAAATGTGTTATATTCTCTATCCGGTTAATCATTATATTTTATTATTTACCCGGTTACCCGGTTAAATGAAATATAGGTGTTTCCACATATCCTAGCCGTCATTTTATTTTATGATGGACGTCCTCCACCCTAGCGTTCATTCGCATTTGTTCTCCTCTTCCTTACCGGCGTGGCTTCTTCCTTGCTTGGGTATCCTTCCTATCTCCCTTTTTTAATTTTCTTGCATGCATATTTTTAATTGATAGTAAGCTTGTTAATCATTGGAATTAAAGTTGTAAATCAACAAGAAAAAAACTAAACTAAATGGTATACAACTGAAATTCTGCCATGACTGATGAATCTGAAATGTTAGCAAATTGGGCGACTATAAACCAGAATTTCAAGGCAGCCCTCACAACCCTGATGGCCCCTCTGGTTGCTGGGTCAAAGGGATGGGTCGCCATGTCCTTGGTTTACAGCGGGTGGCGGAATTGCAACTGTGAGTGCGCAGAGTTGCAAGGGTGACAGAAGTGGCGACGTTCTGCTGCAATAGACGCTGTCATGGCAGTTTGAGAGGGTAGATGCTTAGCCTTGACATTGGGTTGTCGTGCAGGGAGAAGGGAAGAGTTCCCAGTAGTGCTGCTGGCCGGACGGAGGTCGCCTTGCATCCCCGGCAGTGCTGCTGGCCAGGAGACGCGCGCCTTGGTGCAGCAAGGTGTCGCCTTGGGTAGCTGCTGTAAAACATGGACTTTAGGCTTCCAATTGGTTGCTGGAGAAGGTTGAAGTTGATGGAGGACGTGTATCCAGCTTTGGGTGCCAAGATGAAGCTGGGAGAAGAAGGACGAACCTGTTTTGTGGAGAAGAGGAGAATGACGATGGCAATAAGAAGAAGAAGAAGAAGGGTGGCAAACTTGTAAATATGGGTTGACCCGATACCGACTCGAGTTAAAAAAAATACTAACACCTAATAAATCTTTAAAAATAATCATTTTAATGGGTTATGGGTAAAGTTACTAAACTAATTAATTATTTGACTGAAATCGACATGGACATAAGTAATAAGAATATGGTAATGATAAACGGCAGAAAATTAATCGCGTAATACAAGCGATTATATTAAATTGGATGGTTATAAGTAATTAATAAAATGAAGATTTTAGCTTTACCCTATTAAATTTAATATTAGGTAAATAAAGTGATTATTTTAATAACGAGTTAGTAATGTAGAAAATAGGTTATTAAACTATAATCGGGTAAAAAATCACATGCGCGAACCTAAATAGCATAAGAAAAATAAATAAAGTTCAAAATTTTTTTGAGTTGAATAATTTAAAATAATTGTATTAGTAGTATCTTTGAATTAGAATAATGAAAATAAATTTAGTTAATTTAATTGAAATATGTAATTAATTAAATTACTATTAATAATGATATTGACTAAAAATTATAATCGTAAACTAAATCATTAAGATTGTGGTTAAGTAATTATCATCCTAAAGAAAACATACTAATAATAGTAAGTAAATATTTGTTATCAGTTAATAATTATTTTATCAATTGTAATATATTAATTATGATTTGGATAATTAATTTAAAATGTGAAGTAGGGCTTAAATGATTATGTCACATGAATAATTAATTATCTCACTAGCTTTGTTAACAATTTAATATTTAATATTTTTGAAAAGGATATATATATTAGATATTTAGTTGCATGCATTTCTACTCAAATAAAATTATACTTATGTATAATTTTATGTTCTAGTTCAGAATAGGATCGTTGGTCACAGTTGCAAATTCACTTACGAACTATCCACGTGTGTATAATTATTTGAAATATTGTATTTTCCCTTTTCAGCAGCGCTGGTCAACCTGAGCCTAGATTCGACTACCATGCACCAAGTGCAACCATGGTAAAGGAATTGACTCAGTCTAACACAGGGCCGCACCCTTTAAAAATTACTATGTGGGAGTCTTGGTCAACCTGAGTATCTAACCACCATTCTCTGGAACGCAACCGGGGTTGACTCAATTCGGCAGGGCAGCACCCCTGAAAGATTGAATACCCCCAGGCCGAACGGGGTGACAGGGCACATTAGCGCAAGTAGGCTCATTATGCACATGTGATACTAAGATGGTGAGTCAATGGCAAATATCGGTAACTAAAGGCCTTAGGCCACGTAGCAGTGTGTGTGCATAAATGGGATGGTGACTGGATGGGGTGGCCACCCCTACCAGCATAATTGGAGCTCAACATAAGCTCATAATTACTAAAAGACTTGTGAAATGATAATAGGGAATTATATTGACTTGTTTCATTTAATTATGCGGCTTAGTGTTTTTATCACTAATGCAGAATTACCTCCGTAGGTGATTTCAGTTCAATTGATGCCCTGCAAAGATTTAAAGATGTTTTCTTTCATATGAGAGTTTACTCTCTTAGCTAGTTTGACATTAACTATAATTTTTGGACCAGTAACAATCATTACTGACATATTTTTGTAATATATGTCGATGGTGATATCGTAAAGAAAAGTTGGCTCGACTCTGCCTCAAGTTAAAAAAAATAACTAACTCAGTAATAAATCCAAAAAAATCTAGAAAATAATAACTAACTTGTAATAAATCTAAAAAAATCTAAAAAAATATTGAAAAATCCCATGAAATATAATACACATCACAACATCACAATGACATGTTCTATAACTAATAACCCACCCAAACTGCCCTATAACGCATCTTAATGCATTATTTGGCATAAAAATAATTCTATGATCAACTACATAAAAGAAAAATATACTATATACTTTCATATACTTTAATAACTCATTTCTTAGAACCTTTCTAACGTTATCATTATATACATATGTACACCTGAACCCTCATCACTGATAACTCGCAGCTGGCCTTCGGCTCAGCACGTGGTTTATGAAACTGACTACACTCGAACCAATAGTTGAACAGTGTGGTTCGCTAATATAAAACTCTAACTCTAGTCAAAGGTTTTACATTGTCATCAGTGAAGAAAATATTTTATACGGTTGACACTCTCAAAATCCTTCCTTATTCGGAAGACTTGTAGTGACCCGGCCCTCACAAGTCCAACGTAATGGGCCTAAGTCATTTCTTTAAAATGATTAACCCAAGTTAAAGATCTATAGTCCATTCCCACTTATAAACAGGATCTTCTCCAAGTAGGTATTAGATGTTGGGACTAAGTTGAGAGATCTCACAATCCACCCACCTTTAGGAAATTTTGTCCCCGAAATTCCTACCCCCAGCCCATTGCTAGCCGCATCCCACGACCTTATTTTGGCCCGTGATCGGTAGCCTAGCCAACGTCCCTAGTCCAGCCCACCATCTAACATGTAACAAGGTTGCTCTGATACCATTTGCAATGACCCGGCCCTCCAAAGTGCAACATAATGGGCTAAGTCATTTCTTTAATAGTAACTAACTAAATTAAAGATCTATAGTCCATTCCCACATATAAACAAGATCTTATCCCAGTAGGTATTAGATGTGGGACTAAGTTGAGGGATCTCACAATCCACCTGTAACGACCCGCCCTAACTGGCCAGGAGTTACTCAAAAGATAAATGATGTAAACATAACATTCAAAAACATGAATCGTA
Source organism: Piper betle (assembly GCA_033002965.1). NCBI lineage: Eukaryota > Viridiplantae > Streptophyta > Magnoliopsida > Piperales > Piperaceae > Piper > Piper betle. Next base: position 43,164 of record JAURVB010000077.1, on the reverse strand, counting down.
ACACGGTAAATAAGACTAGAAATTTATAAATCATAAAAATAAATCATGTTTTGAAAGCATGTAACAATGCATAAAAATAGTCCCACAGTATTTGACCGTTTCCCATAGCCACATTTATAGCACAAGATAATAAAAGGAAGTCCAACCCTTATGCAGTCTCACCCCGACAACCAACTCCCCACCCCTCCCTCCCTTGTAACCCGCCATTGTCATCCCGACCCCCCACCGCTTCTCCACCATCCTCCCCGCCCAACTCCCTTCTCCTTTTTCCCCTTCCACCCTCCCCCACGATCCTCACTTGATCTGGCTACGACCTAGTCATGGCCACCACCAATCGCCAGCTCCAGCGACGAGCTCGGCCAACCTCCCTCACTCTTCACTCGACATTCCTGACACATTACCAGGCCCATCCACCCCATACACGGCGACTTCGGAAATGAAGCCACCGCTGCAAGTTGCTGCCACAGGAAACCAGTGCCGCTGCTGGCCGTCGCACACCACTGTCATCCTCCTCATCCCCTCCTCGGTGCTCTAGATGACCTCCACTGCACCAATCCCTCCCCAATCAAAAACCCCTCCTTGGTACCCTTGCCCTTGCCGACCACCTTGATATAGGTCTGGGAATGGATTTATATGATACGCTAGAGGCAACTTGTAGTGGATCTTGTTTCGAAACATACTCGAGGGATCTCATCCTCCAGGGTTACTAATCATGTAACGACCCACCCTAACCAGGCCTGGCGGTTACTTAAAAAGCTAAATTTTGTAACACAAACTATTCAAGGACACGAACCATAACATAGCAAATAAGTCTAGAAAACCTATAAATCATAAAAACAAATCAAGATAGCACGTGACAACACATAAAAATAAAGTCTCATAGCCACATGGCCGTTTTCTTTGGCCACGTTTAGAACGCAAGAGAATAAAAGGAAGTCCAATTCATTATCAATTCACCAAAACTTGGTTGGCAAAAGATCCACCAACCACATCTTTTAACCCAACAATCTGAAGCTGCTCACTTTGCGGAGGTAAGGCCACGCTAGAGATCAAACCACATCAGGCTACACAAATTCAACAGAAGAAGTCAACATAATCCCTCACTACTATTTATCAACACTCCTTAGCTGTTAAGAGCCTCATGCTCGAAGCTCCAACCGCGCTGGATGGTGGCCACCCCATCCAACTCCGAACTCCCAAGCATGCGCACACGCGCTACGTTCAGCCCACTGCGAAGTCAGTTACCGATGTTTGCCATTAGACTCAACCCTCTTGCAGAATACAAGTGCATAATGAGCCACTCTATGTCGCCAGTGTGCCCCGTCACCCCTTTCCGCATGGGGGCAGGTATTTGGCGCCCTGAGGGGGTGCTGCCCTGTGTCCAATTGAGTCAACCGCAGTTGCGCTTGGTGCACGGTGGTTGGATATGAACCTCAAGTACACCAACACTCCCACATACGTAATTTCCAAAGGTGTGGCCCTGTGTCGGACTGGAGTCAATCCCTTGACCCCGGCAGCATTCGCGCGTACCGTTGTCGAATCTGGGCTCAAAGCTCTAGGGTATGCCATTAAATGGGAAACACACAACATTTCAGCTTCATCATACTACACCTGGATAGTCCGTAATTGAAGCTGTGATCGTGACCAACAATCCTAATATGAACGAGAACATAAAATTATACATAAGTATAATTTTATTTGAGTAGAAATGCATGCAACTAAATAACTAATATATAATATATCATTATTAAAATTCGACACCACAAACCATGCAACATTCAACAACATGAAGTTTTAAAATCTCAACATTTACAACAAGACTAGTGAGATAATTAATTATTCATGTGATACTTTACATTTTAAATTAATTATTTAAATCATAATTCACCCTTAACTAATTGTAAAATAATTATTAACTTATAAACAAGTATTTTTTTACTATTATTAGTATATTTCTTTTGAAATAATAGTTACTTAACCACGTTCTTGACGATTTAGTTTATGATTTTTATTTTTAATCACTATCATTATTAATAGCCATTTAGTGAGCACAAGATACTTAATTCATTGAATAAAAGCTTTGGTATACTGATAATAATTTATTAACTTTTTATCACTTTAGAATATTTAAGTAGAAATTAATTTTATAAAAGAATGATCATAGTCTTATATGAAAGAAAATTTACCCTTGCAACAGTGGACTCTTAGACTTTCAACAAGGTAGTGATTGATTTGCATGGTTTTGTAGGAAACACAACTCTAATACCACTTGTAACGACCCGCCCGTTCCGAGCCACGAGCCAAGTGTTACTATATGAAACTAAATGTTTCATAAATTAATTTTCTATTAATTTTCAAGATTTTTAATAAATCCACAACAATAAATTTAATATATAAATGCTCGGAATAATCTAAGTCCCATGAACCGAACCAAAATCCCACTGCCATGCAAACAATCTCGAGAAAGAATAGTCCAATAATAGAGTCCTCCAGCTGTCCCGACTCTACCCATCCTTCCATGCTCATACCTACGGAGGCAATTCCGCGTTAGTGATAAAAACACTAAGTCGTATAATTACAAGAAACAATTAATATATTCCCACAACATCTGAATTACATCTTTTAGTGATTATGAGCCTATGCTGAGCTCTTAATATGCTGGGAGGGTGGCCGCCCATCCAGCTACAATCCCATGTATGCGCACACATGCTACGTGGCCCTCGGCCTATAGTTACCGATATTTGCCATTGACTCACCCTCTCGGTATCACAAGTGCATAATGAGCCGTCTTGCGCCACTGCGCCCTGTCACCCCTTTCGGCATGGGGGCAGGTATTTAATCTTTCAAGGGGTGCTGCCTTGTGTCGAATTGAGTCAATTCATTGACCCCAGTTGCGCTCAGCGCATGGTGGTCGAATATGAACTCAAGTCGACCAAGACTCCCACATAGTAATTTTTAAAGGGTGCTGCCCTGTGTCGGACTGAGCCAATTCTTTGACCCAGGTTGTGCTCGGCTGCATGGTGATCGAATGTGGACTCAGGCCGACCAAGACTCCCAAATCGAAATATATAACATTTCAAGTAATTATACGAACCTGGAATTGTGATGAGGCATCCGCAACTACGACACATGATCCTAATATGAATGTAATTTCTCTAAAGCCAAATGTGCTCACAAGCTATCTAGAGGATGTTTCATATAACATCAGAACTCTCCTTTATATAGAAGAATATGTGTGGAATTCAATAAGTCATTATATTAAATTTTATTAATATGTGTGGAATTTAAGAAGTCACTACATTAAATTTTATAGAAAAGAACATAATCACTCATAACTATATCATTTGTGTGATAATGAAAAGTCAAAAACTTACTATTAAGCGAATACGAATGGGTTATAATTGATAATTTATGATATTGATTCTTAAGAATTTATTCAATTAAATATTATTTATGGTTCGTTCTAGGATTTATAAAACCCTAAAAATAATAACCTAATTATTTTTTAGGGTTTTACAGTTAAGATGTGGATTTTATCGAAAACCATCTTAATTCGGGGCATTTAGGTGTTGTTGGTTTGATCGTTTTGTAAAATTTCAAGGATGAGATCCCTCTGATGTCAATTCGAAAAGCCGAGATCCTCCGCTAAGTTGCCTATTTCATGGGCCTAATCAATATATCACCTACCCAAGCCTAATATATATATATATATATTTGAGCCGTGTTTTCACCAAGGGTGTGGATTGTGTTTTGGCCAATGGTGTTAGCGTCGGTTGCAATCTCAGCCATTCCTCTCGGGGGGCCATTCGTTGCATTCATTGTGAATTGTTGAGTTCATTTGTCAGCATTGTTAAGTAGTTATTTTATTTTTTGACTGGTAACACTTGTTGCTAATGTTTTGCTATATATATTTGTAGGTCTTGTTGCTGTGTGGCAGGAAGAGTTGTGTAACACCCCAAATCCATTTTACTATTAACCGAACTGAAAATGCTACCGGGACCAAGCCAATTCTCAATTCAATTAATTTGGTCAACCTTAACTTAAGCAGTAGGGACCTACTCTAAGCATCATAAGATGAAAGCATGCCACAATGAATGTATGAAATGAGCAAACTAGCAGGACAAGGAGGGCAGCGGCGGTTGTGGGTTGTGGCCAGCTAAGGTGAGGGCGCACAAGCTGTGGTGCCGGCTAGGGAGTGGGGAGAAGGGCTAGGGATGGTTGAAGTTGGCTAGGGCGGTGGATTGTGTGGCCGGAGGTAGTGCGCGAGTGGCCAGCGGCGGCGCTAGTCACTGGTGAATATGCATGCAAGCGGCAGCCGTGTTTTCAGCAAGGGTAACCGTGCATGTCATTGCACAGGCCGGGGATCGCTAGGAGGTCATTGACAGCATTGATGGTTGGCGGCGACACATGTAGACGGCGGTGGGTGACTGTACGTGGAAAAAGAGAGAAAAGGAGGAAGAGAAAGAAGGAAGAAGGGGGTGGAGGTGAGGCGAGGTAGATGGCGAAGGGGTCACTAGGGTGGTGGTGGTTGGCGCCAACAAGGGCGCTTGCTGGTAAATCTAGGGGAGAAAAGAAAACAAGTCGGCTAGCTTGGAGGAGGAACTGGGAGGAAGAAGAAGAGTACAGAAAAGTCGTGGGCAGTCTTGTGGTTAAAACTTAATTCACTCCCAAATTGAGTCAATAATAATAATTAAAATATAAAATAAATATGATAAAATTCTATAAAACAAAATATACCCAAATAAATAAAATAACACCTAATTTAATTTCTACGATTTAATGCTACGAATAATAAAATTCTGGCATCCTATTGTATATTCTGATAACTCATTTTTCTACTGTATTACTGACATTATCATCATACACTCGGGTATACTTGCCTCATGGCTCATAACACATGGCCGACCTTGGTTCGGCGCACATGTTCTAAAACTAACTTGACTCGAACCGATTAGTTCGCAAGTATAAAACCCCTGACTTCTGTCAAGGTTTTATAACTTGGAGGGACAGTAATGGCTTCTCACACACATTGCTTTTGTTTTGGTTTTTCTCTTATTTTTTTATCTTCTATCTAAGTAGTATAATAGATAAAACAAGACAAGTACATTCCACTATTTCCTATGTTTATTTTAATATGCGGTGGAGCGATTCCGCTATACTCCAAAACAATGCGGAGGAGGTATCCGCCGTGATCCGCACACCCCGGCCGTAGCCTTTTTTGTGGGGAGGCTACCACTACCGTCTCCAGTGCCAGTGCCTCGCACACCCCGGCCATAGCCTTTTTGTGGGGTAGCTATCACTGCACTCGGGTGATTGCTATGCCCGTTTGTGGGGAAGCTCTCACTACCAATTCTAGTGCCAGTTCCTCACACACCCCAGCCGTAGCCTTTTTATGGGGCGGCTATCACTGCACTCCAGTTCCAGTGCCTCACACACCCCGGCCGTAGCCTTTTTATGGGGCGGCTATCACTGCACTCCAGTGCGATGGAGGAATCATTGTGCCTCACTCACCCCGGCCGTAGCCTTTTTATGGGGTGGCTATCACTACTCCAAAACAATGTCGATGCATTACAAAATTCACTTACATAACACGACCCAGTGTCGGACTGAGTCAATTCATTGACCCCAGTAGCACTCGGTGCATGGTAGTCGAATTTGGGCTCAGGCCGACCAAGGCTACCAACAAGGAAAGTATGATGTTCTATCTATTATACATACCAAGTATTGTAATCACTAACGCGGAATTGCTCCGCAGGTATGCAAATACGAGATTAGGAGATTGACATCCAGAGTATGGAGCAAAATAAATATGAAGACTCCTTTTATTTAAATGAGAATAAGTGTGGCTGCTGGGAACGGTCCAAGACTGTGGGATTTTTGATATATGTTTTTGTTAAATAAAAAATGTTAGTCATGTTTACTTAATTGTAGAGTAACACCTAGCCAGCTAGGCCCACAATATTGTGAAAAATGGCGGGTTGTTACAGGTGGTATCAGAGCCGATCTGGTTCGTGTTAGATGGTGGGCTGGATTAGGAACGTTGGCTAGGCTGCCGGTCGCGGGCCAGAAAGGTCATGGGCTGGGGCTAGCAACGGGCCAAGAATGGGTATTTCGGGACGAAATTTCCTAAGGTGGGTGGATTGTGAGATCCATCAACTTAGTCCCACATCTAATACCTACTGGGAGAAGATCATGTTTATAAGTGGGAATGGACTATAGATCTTTAACTTTCGGGGTACCCATTTTAAAGAAATGACTTAGCCCATTACGTTGCACTTGGGCTGGGTCATTACAAATGGTATCAGAGCCGACCTGGTTCCATGTTAGATGGTGGGATTGACTAGGGACGTTCGCTACGCTGCCGGTCACGGGCCAAAAAGGTCATGGGCTGGGGTTAGCAACGGGCCACAGACTAGACAACGTTGGCTAGGCTGCCGGTCACGGGCCAAAAGACATGGGCTGGGGCTAGCAACGGGCCAAGAATCGGCATTTCGGGGACGAAATTTCCTAAGGTGGGTGGATTGTGAGATCCCTCAACTTAGTCCCACATCTAATCACCTACTGGGAGAAGATCTTGTTTATAAGTGGGAATGGACTATGAGATCTTTAACTTCCGAGGTACCCATTTTAAAGAAATGACTTAGCCCATTACGTTGCACTTTAGGCTGGGTCGTTACAAATGGTATCAGAGCCGACCTGGTTCCGTGTTAGATGGTGGGCTGGATTAGGAACGTTGGCTAGGCTGCCGGTCACGGGCCAGAAAGGTCGTGGGCTGGGGCTAGCAACGGGCCAAGAATGGGCATTTCGGGGGACGAAATTTCCTAAGGTGGGTGGATTGTGAGATCTATCAACTTAGTCCCACATCTAATACCTACTGGGAGAAGATCATGTTTATAAGCGGGAATGGACTATAGATCTTTAACTTTCGGGGTACCCATTTTAAAGAAATGACTTAGCCCATTACGTTGCACTTTGGGCTGGGTCGTTACAGGGAGTGCACAGGAATGGAGTGTGAAACCCTGATTCCCTAGCTTCGGTTGTAAAATTTGATGGGCCTAGTGTTAGTAGTGAGATTTTGTAAAACTTCACCCAGACCTTAGGTTTTGTCCCAATAGATTATCTATAAAATTTCAGGGCCTATGGTTGGTTATATAATTCGGTAGAAATTTCACAATCTGCTTTGGTCTTGCAAACTCTAGAATTGACCATTGCCTACTATGCCTCAGCTCACTCAAGCCCAAATACATCGGCTTCGAACCTGATCTTTCACTAGGCCAGCTCAAAAAATGTTTACTAACCCCATCCTTTTACTGAGGTTTGTTTGTTATCTTCAAGCCTATGAACAAAATTTTGGAAAATTGGTGCAAGGCTCACGAATGTTGTTTGTAGCACCTTAGACTGACCTTAGTGGGCCTTGTTTACCTTATTGGCCCATGGTCCAGGACTCGATAATTTTTATACCAAATCTATAGAGTGTCAAGGCCAACTGGTCCAAATTTAAACTCATTTGGATGCTTTTTGGTGCATCCCAAAAATTGTTTGGTTAAGCATGTTCAACGAATCGCTCGGGGAGTGAGCTTGCCGAGTTTGGACGAGGAGCTCGACTCATATAGGCCCACAAGAATATTTTGTTTCATCTCTGCTTTGCTCGATGAGTAAGGTTTTCACCGAGTTTTAGAAAGAGGATGGCATTGTCAATGTTTTATTGGATCCCTCCAATGCTGGGCCATTTAACCGAAGTTTTCTACATTTCAATAAAACTTCAAGGATGAGATCCCTTGATTGTTTTCGAACTAAAAGATTAAAAAATTTTATGATATGAACCCCTGCCTAAATGAACTTATAATTATATGAGTTTTACACTTTTGATAAATATGAGTGTAAGTGGTACGGGTATGTATGAATTGTAGTACTCCTTTATACTCTAAAGTAGCTCATTGTAAGTAGGGTACTGCGAGAGCAGCATGTTTTCTAAATTGTGGTACTATCATTATTTCAAGCTACCTGAGTACGTATGTATGGAGGATGTACGGTTTTAAACATAAGTATGGATGTATGTAAGTCGGAAGCCATTGGTTTGATCTGGCGTGTTTTATGATATTCAGTCGTGTCAGCCTGTGCTTGCTGCCATATGATGTATTCTAAAAGTTCCATGATTTCTCATGAGAATTAAAGTACTCATTCTCTAGTATTATTCTATCACTATTTATTTTCAGACTGATAATCAAAGTTGTTTGATTACTAATGGCATTCCTATATGTATGTAGGTGTGTGTCTATGTCAATGGCTGGCAGAGACGGGCATATCAAGAGGCTCATGGTGGGGTATGTTCCATGTGTATGTTGCTGAATGTTATATTGGATCTATGTATTGGCTTTATGACTTATGTATTTCAGGATCATGGGACTTATGTATTTTGGGAACTACGAGTTACATGATGTATGTATGATGGGCAGGTGCCCTAAAGCCTATATTGGTGTACTTGATATGCTATGTGTGGTCATGATTTATTACATTATTATTGTTATTATTGTCATGCAAGTTGTTAACTTTGGGGCATTCTAACAATCGTCTACAGGCTGTGTAATCCTCAAAGCCTTGGAACATGACAACGAGCAATTAAGGTACACGAAAAGTATTTAGATGCAAGTGTGATAGAAGAACCTGGACTAGAGAAGTTTATAGTTCATTGCATTTGAAGGGTCCACATAAAGACTAACTGTTAGGGTATGATACCCTGACACACGATGATGCCTCTAAGTATTTAATAGGTAACCACCACTTGATGTTTACTTTATTGCATGATCAACTTCATTTTGAATAAGTTAACCAACTCAAAGATTGAAACTAAGCATAAAAACCAAATCATGCATCCACATTATCAAAAGCTCAACCTCTTAGCTACATCATAGTATTACCTTCATGTAGCTTGGACTAATCCTTCCATCCGTAAATTCACATCTTAGTTGCCGAAGAAGTATTGCCACTCTTGTGACTCAAAGTTCTCATATTATGAGCCGTCACTGTAAGAACCTTCCTGTGGTAGTATGATTAGCATGCACTATATGAAACCCTAGTAAGGTTAACGTCTAAAACCTCCTTGAGGGTTGAAATTTACTTTCATAAAGTTTGTACACTGGTAGTCCAACGAATAGCTTCCTCAACTATAACATCATGATTCAATCTGTTCTTCGGGCTAGAATGGTCTTACAAGCCCCAAAGAACCACTATCGCACCTCAGGCCAACGTGAACCCTTAGCGGGGTATGATAAGTGTCTCATCCCTTAGCCTGTGTTTTTTAGCCAGTTGTCTTATACCAATATATAGTATCCTATCTCAACTCACTTAGCTACTACCACTATTGTTGACTCACAAGCTAGGTTATATAATGGTCATAAGATAGGTAGGTTATCTACAATGTAAAAGTGCTTACCATTGAACTACATGATACTACACACTACCCGCATCTCCAATGCCGAGGCCACCATAATGATGATGTTGGTCCTGTAGATAGTACACTCATTGTAATGGTGGTGGGGTTACTCGGACATCGGTCGAGCTACTCATTTGGCGGTTGAGCTACTCAAATCCACAATAAGGGAAGGTAAAAAGAAGAAGAGGGATGTCTGAAGGGGGGTGAGGGTCAAGAAAGATGAGAGAACAAGGAGGGTCAGGGAGAGGGAGGAAGAAATAGCGGAAGAGTGAAGAGAAGAGAGTGGAAGATGGGGATTTGGGGTCTCTCTATCTTTCCCTATGGTGTGGCATTTCTATCAAATCATATCATGTCCTTGGTTTGTATCATTTGGCGTCTCTCTATCACGACTCCATGTGTGATTAACCTTTTCATAAACTTGATGCTACATGAACTAAGTTGACTGGTCAACTATGAGAACCAAATTCCTTCTGTAACCACACCCATAGGTCTATGTCAAAGCTCATAGTGGGAACACACCAAAAAGAGAATCTTGGAGGGACTAAAAACATTCTTGTGAGCTTGGCTGTAGAAGGCTCATCATACGACGTACGCATACTCAAACGCATACATTATAACATAAACGTACAAATATTCCACATCATACAACATGCACACAAGCAACCAACATGCCATGAATTCAGCTGTGATACCAAGTTTTAACACCATAATTCAGCCTATAAATGGAGTGAACTAAGTTTTATAATTTAGAAAGCTGTTTGTTGGGCTACAAATTCGGACTAATATCGTGGAAGTAGATCTCAACCATCAGGTCGGATTAAGACAAAAATTCTAGAGCTGCTACATGATGCATTCTGATCATTCATAGAATAGAAAAGAATCTTAACTTAAAGGCCCCTAACATGAGCACTCAAAGTCACAAGGGAGGCAACACCTCCCATGCAACTAAGAGGGTGGCTTAAGAAATATGTACTAGTATGAATGTTTAACCAAATGCATGACTCATTTCTTACTCTTAGTTAAACCTTTAAGTTAGGTAGCCTATTATGTGATGTTTGGCATGATGAGATAGAGTCATAGGGGTCAAGGTAACCTATTCCATTAACCCAGCACAGACACAACAAATAATTGTTAAAACAGGCCATTCTTCAAGTGCTAGGGCGTCATATCCAAGCACTTAGTCGTTACGAGGATTCTCATGTGAAATGACCAGTAAGATCTTATAATCTACATTGCTTTAATGCGCACGCAATTGCAACCAAGTAAGTTTAATGTACATTGAGTCCTATAACATTAGTTTCGAGACTCTAGTGTTTAAACAAAATGATGAAAAAGATTTGTTAGTCAATAGTCCCAAAGTTAATGCCCTGCACAGAAAGGTATTTAAATAAAATATAATAACACATGATACACACCACACTACAACCACATGAACTAGCACTTAGGCTTATTGCATCCCGCATCAGGAAAATAATCAAATAAAATCAAATTGCATTCCTCATGCTACATAGTTATTCACAAATTACATGGCAATAATGACTACTGCCCCCAAGCCACTCGATCCATTCACCAACCTTTGCCATCACTAAGGAAACACAATTTCATTGTAACACCCCGATCCCAGTTCATCTAAGAAACCAGATTAGGACTGTTACGATTAACTTGAGTGATTTCTAAATCAACTAATCCATAAGTCTCGAATGATAAACTGATCACCCTCTTGGCATCTCGAGAAGGGAAGACATTATTAGGTATACATGAAAATGCATCAAGCGTAAATAAAAGCACAAAAGAAAACAATAGCGCGCTGAGCTCATGTGTGTGTAGCATCTATCTATCCTTCTACCAAAGTTGTCCCCACATATAGGAACACAAGACCTACATATATAACAGGAAAAATGTTATTAATGATTGTTACTAGTCTGAAAAAACTAATACAAGCTGAAAAGTGGAATCTAATTTCCAAAAGGTAGGAAACCCATATATAATCTCCGTGGAAAATCTCAAAGAGCATCTTCATAGGAGCCATGAAGTTGCGGACTCGATAACATCCTGAACTGAACCTGTGCTATGTCACTCTCGGCAAATGCCTTTCTCGGCAATAATTGATCGCACTCTAGGGAAAAAACACATAACCTAAGTCCTCTCTAAACCAACATATAACTCATGACTCAGAGCACAAAGGCCGAGTAATCTTAGGTAGTCTCCTTTAGTACCCTTTGATACTAGAAATCTAGACATGCAGTGTACACAATAGTACTTGTCTACTCCACGCCTCTCCGAGTGTGAGGAAGCTCAAGACATAGAGATGTCAAGATCCCTCGGGAATGGAAACTATTATTAATCTAAAGCCCGCTGCTACCAACATGTTCCCGCTCACGATATAGGCAAGGTTAAATTTATCAACTCTTGGCTCACTGAAAACTTGATAAAAACTACATATAGGCCAGGGAATGGAATATATGTTAGACTGAACGTAACGTGAGGTGGAGCTAAGTTCAAAAACAACACAAGGGATCTCTTCCCCAATGGATATTAATCACAGAAGTAAAATGCGTCTACATGGCCCTGTTAAGTAGGGTCTGATAAAACAACACCTTAATATGTCCTATGATCCAGAAATCAATTCCCCAATAGAGTAAGCGATAAATTTTAGAAGAGTTCTAATGGAGTTTTGGTCCACGCTCTAAGCGTATCATCACATCTACGGCGAGCTCAAACTCTAAAACCTACATTAGAACCCACTACTGAGTAGAAGAATGACAACTCTATATGATGCATGGTCATGGTGTGCACTCACTTCATCAATAACATCAACTCAATCATGAAACAATGCAAAAGGAAATAACTGAATTACGCCTGGCATGCAATACAAGGCACATGCGAGCAATGAACAAATAAGTGAATAAAATAAGTCAAATAAATAAAAGAACAATACTCAAAGCAATAGTGGACAAGTGGCATCATGAAAAGTAATAAATAATAAATAACAATGATAACATAAATAACACTAACTAAATATACAACTAAACGCAGAGTAAAATATCAATACATACACAAGCAAGTAAGTAAATAAATGAATAAATTCGTTAAAAAAACTAACTAAATGGATAATTAATTAAGTAAATAAATGAATAAATAATTAATAACAGTTAATCATGAGTAATATTAATATAAATATTAAATTTATGAATATATGACTCAACAAGAATAAAGAACAATGTGAGGGACCAAATAAATAATAATAAATCAATTAATTAAATTAAATAACATAAATATGAACAAAAATAATATGAACAAATAAACACATTATCAATAATAATGAATAATTATACAAGCATTCATCAAACTCGACAAATATATAAATAAATGGAAATAACAATAATAAATAAATAAATAATCAACTAAAAATAAATAATAAATAACAAAAAACATTCATGGCATAAATGTGAACATGCATCTACACTAACATAGAGAGTCTCGAAGTACCGAAAACAGTCAAAAAACAAACAAAAATGGGCAAAAATGAACGGCCAAGTCAACTGGGGCGAGTCAGCTGAATTAGACCAAGTTGACTTGGCGGAGTCAGACCGAGTTGAATGAGCCGAGTTGAGCTCATGAACGAGATGGGCTGGACTTGGTTAGCTGGGCCAGGTAGCTGGATGCGGACGCAGGTGAGAACAGGCAAACACGAACATGGGCCCACGCAAACATGCAGATAGGGGAAATGGGCATGTGGACCTCGACAAGGGCACCAACTAGGCAAACAGGCAACAAGGCAACCACTGCCCATCCCCAGTAAATGCCAATTGCAACACGTTGGGAGCTAATGCTGGTCGCGATTGAGAAAGGAGAGGATGAGGAGTGTGATGGAGGCAGTGATCAACGGAGTCCAGCCGACAACTGGCAAAAAAATAGCCGGAAAGGGACTCAATCATAATTGGGTGTGACAATGTCACTGGCAGTGATCGTGGTGACTGCGAGGGTCAGGAGTGCTCTCAAATCATCAGCCTCAATGTGGGGTAAATTGTGGGTGGTTGGCACTGCCGGAGGAGGCATGCCAGTGTGGGAAAATGCCACGAGAGTGGCAATGGCAGTGGAAAACCTACAAACAAAACACCCTCACCGTCGGTGACTACAGTAGTGCTAGTAGTGGTGATAGGCATAGGTAGACAGCCGGTCGTGGAGGCAAACATGGTGGTGCTAGACCAGTGGTTGACTCACCGGCGACAACCCAAAGAGTCGGTGGTGCTAGGGCTAGAAAACTCCAAAAATACCAGAGAAAATTTGAGAAAAATGGGATGGTGATTGCTAGGGTTAGTTGTGCATCACCCAGATCTGGCCATGTGGTGAAATTAGATTGTCTGACAATTTACGGACCTAGTGGGGGTCCACTTAGGGTATATACAATATATATATATATATATATATATATATATATATATATATATATATCACTGGAAAGTTCAGATCGGCGTCGACAAAAGTCAAATGACTCGAAGCATAACAGGACTCTACGATGAAAATTGAGGCAAGGAAGCTAAATGGGCCTTCAAAACCCTAAACTCAATCGAACGAAGACATGAGATCTCAAACCAAACTGGGCCCACTGGTGGTAATCCGATAGTCTAAAATACTCTAAGAAGTGTGTAAATGAGATACCCTGAAAAGCCCAACCGGATACTAAACGTTGCAACCACTCTAGATCTAGCCCTAGAACCCCTAGCTAACAACCTAAGCTAGAATCTGTATACCACGACTATACGCTCATAACTCATGCTCATCCTATAGCATAACTGAGGTTATCATCTATATATCGGGCATAGCTCAGCCTCTATAATATGCTCGTACGACCATTTGGGCCTCATACTCATGGTCTGAAAGCTAAACAAACTCGAACTGACTCGAGACTGATCCCGAACCGAGCAAAGCAACAAGTGGGTAAGACTATAACCCAAATCTGGGTTTTACAACCTCACCTCCTTACAAAAATATTCTGGCCAAGGAATTTTCCGCATCAACTGCGATTGGAGGACTCAACTGAAGAAGCCACTGAGCTAGCAAGACTATAGCTGTTTGAGCTATACACCTAGAGGGTAGCTCTTTCGCAATAGCTAGCGGCACCACACTTGGACCAAACCTGGACACTGATAGTAGGCTATGCTCAAGCAGTCTAATGCTAGAGTTACCTGCTAGACTCTCTATAGCGTCATAACTGGATAATGGCCAGTACATGCTGGAATCATTTGCCTAGATTGACCCCTAGGGCTGTTGCCAACTATAGGGACTAAAATGCAGTGACCTCTGTGGAAAAGCTTAGGTTCACCCTTAAGGGCCCATTTGGTTGGACAAGCAAGTACCTTATAGTAATCCAAGCTACTAGTCTGAGCTACATCTAGGGAAACTATTTTTGGTGCAAGGTCTATAGGCTAGCCCATGTCTCCCTAATCCTCATTGCTCTCAAAGGTCGACTATCTATACTCTAGGGGTATTCTAATCTGGATCCAACCACTAAACTAAGGCATTCTATGAGTCCTACTACCATATGTCGTATGCTAGTGTTGGATGAGGGTAAAGACTAATGAGTAATAAAGTTCACTATCACCAATCCAGTTCTAACTTTAAGGTGTCCCTGCAAGAGGAACTAGACCCCTCACTGTGTCCTACCTAACTCAGTCCCAAGTCGAGCATCTCAACTTGTTCCATAAGGGAACAATGATAGTTGCTATGACTCTACTGTATACTATGGCCATAGTAACTATCTATGCAACTAATCACTACTAAGGGAAGCTCTTTGTGAGAGAAAGCTGATGAGCACACTTGTTCATGTACAACATTTCCAAGGAATATGAAGGTATTCTCTGTGGTGCAATGAAATCTAAATCTTGTATGTAGCATGTGCACCGACTAATGTTTGTTCATCTCAACTCTCTAGGTAAATTGGCAGCAGGACTAGCATATCTAGAGGAGTGACTGTGGAAATACTTGAGTGAAAACTTGTCTCTATCTGACATATATGAGTCATATGAAAGAAGATTGAGTTCTCTCGTGAAAATCTAGTCATACTCCTCTTTAACGCAAACTAGTAGGTATCTCATCCCCACATACAAGGTCTGACATCTAATGTACTAGGAGAGTACCTTGAGCTATGAAAATCACACTAGCTAGGTACATCACTCTTGTAAAGACTGTGAAAAAAAAAAATTGGATGCGGACACTGTCAAGGAAGGAATGAACGCGGTCTGGGAAGGACCAAACGTGTTATATTCTTTACCCGGTTAATTATTTACCCATTTTATTATTTACCCGGTTAAATGAAATACGGGTCTAGGGGTGTTTTCACATACCCTAGCCATCCTTTTCATTTTTATAAATTTGAAAGAGGACGTCATTTTTCACATACGGGTGTAAGAGGCGTCTTCCTCACCTTAGCCGCCTAGTTCTCCTCTTCCTTACCGGGGCTTCTTCCTTACTTGGGTATCCTTCCTATCCCTCTTCTTAATTTTCTTGCATGCATATTTTTTCTAATTGGTAGTGAGCTTGCTAATCATGTATCCGTTGTGATCCGCACACCCCGGCCGTAGCCTTTTTTGTGGGGAGGCTACCACTACCGTCTCCAGTGCCAGTGCCTCGCACACCCCGGCCGTAGCCTTTTTGTGGGGTAGCTATCACTGCACTCGGGTGATTGCTATGCCCCGTTTGTGGGGAAGCTCTCACTACCAATTCTAGTGCCAGTGCCTCGCACACCCCGGCTGTAGCCTTTTTATGGGGAGGCTATCACTGCACTCCAGTGCCAATACCTTGCACACCCCGGCCGTAGCCTTTTTGTGGGGCGGCTATCACTGCACTCAGGTGATTGCTATGCCCCGTTTGTGGGGAAGCTCTCACTACCAATTCTAGTGCCAGTGCCTCACACACCCCGGCTGTAGCCTTTTTATGGGGCGGCTATCACTACACGCCAGTGCGATGGAGGAATCGCTGTGCCTCACTCACCCCGGCTGTAGCCTTTTTATGGGGTGGCTATCACTACTCCAAAACAATGTCGATACATTACAAAATTCACGCACATAACACAACCCAGTGTCGGACTAAGTCAATTCATTGACCTCGGTTGCACTCGATGCATGGTAGTCGAATCTGGGCTCAGGCCGACCTAGGCTACCAACAAGGAAAATACGATGTTCTACCTATTATACGTACCTGATTTGTGATTACGTCTGACTGTGACCCGTGAACCCTAATACAGTAATGGGGAGGTTGCCTGGGACGGAGATGAGGGATGAAATACTCACACAGTAATGGGGAGGTCGCCTGGGACGGAGATGAGGGATGAAATACTCCCTCCTCCTGCATATATATACACTTCAACCATTCCCTCCATTAAATTCTCATACCCCATCATCCATTGGTATTTCCTAGGTTCAACGACCCCTTCATTAAATTCTCACACCCCATCATCCATTGGTATTTCCTAGGTTCAACGACCCCTTCTCCTTTTATAAAGAATAAATGACGGCTAGGGTTTGTGGAAGCACCCTTTCACCATAATTCCTTTAACCGGGTAATTGGGTAATTAACATGGTTCACTTAACCTTTTCACTCAACCTCTTAAATAGTATGGTTCACTTAAATGGTTAAATGGATAATTAATGTGTTCGACTCGACTGATTCAACTAGAATCGTCCGATTAGAAATTACTTTTCAATTTAACCGGGTAATTCATACTTAACCAGCTAATGAATTTTTTTTTCCGGGTCTTTACAATCTCCCTAACTTTGAACTATTTCGTCCCCAAAATATCATCGGATTTACACGGATTTTATGTTACAAACAGGCTAGGATATTTTCTGGCCATTTCCTGTTCAGTCTCCCATGTCGCTTCTTCTGATCCCTGATTTCTCCATAATACCTTTACCAAAGGGATCTCCTTGCTACGGAGTGTCTTTGTTTCCTTTGCCAAGATTCGAATCGGTTTTTCCTCGTAGGTTAAATCCGATTGTAGCTCTAAATCTGCAAAATTTGTGATAATGTGATTCTCATCTCGTACATATTTCTTTAGCATTGACACATGAAAGACATTGTGTACACCATCAAGGCTTGGTGGTAATGCTAATCTATATGCACAACTTCCGATTCGATCCAAAATTGGAAATGGTCCTATGAATCTTGGCTTCAACTTCCCTGATGTTCTAAATCTGATCACTCCCTTTTTAGGTGAGGTCTTAAGGTAGACGAACTCCCCAACTTGGAATTCTAAGTCCTTCCTTCGAGTATCAGCATAACTTTTCTGCCGATCCTGAGTTACCTTAAGCCTTTGCTGGATGAGTTGCACCTTTTCAGCTGCTTCTCTCACCATCTCTGGCCCGACCATAACCATCTCTGTAGACTCCAACCAGCATGATGGAGATCGACAAGGCCTACCGTATAAAGCTTCAAACGGTGTCATTCCTATACTGGCTTGGTAAGAGTTATTATAGGTGAATTCAGCCAAGGCTAAGTGTTTCTCCCAATCTCCTCCCCAGTCGAGGATGCAAGCTCTCAACAAATCCTCCAAGGTTTGATTGGTCCTCTCACTTTGACCATCAGTTTGGGGGTGATATGTTGTACTTAACTTGATTTGGGTCCCCATAGCTTTTTGGAAAACTTCCCAAAAATGTGACGTGAATAGTGGATCTCTGTCAGAGACTATCTCCTTTGGAATTCCATGCAGCCTGACAATGTTATTTATGTACAGTTCTGCTAAGTATTCCATAGTCCTTGTTGACTTTGTGGGGATAAAATGAGCTGCCTTAGTCAAACGGTCCACAACTACCCATATAGAGTCATGTCTCTTCAAAGTCCTTGGGAGTTTAGTAATAAAATCACATGTGACATTAACGACCCAGCCCAAAGTGCAACGTAATGGGCTAAGTCATTTCTTTAAAATGGGTACCCCGGAAGTTAAAGATCTCTAGTCCATTCCCACTTATAAACAGGATCTTCTCCCAGTAGGTATTAGATGTGGGACTAAGTTGAGGGATCTCACACTAGTTGTGATCTGTGTTTGTGCTCCTAGTTTAGCCCATGAAAATTTTTTATAAAATCTCTACAAATTATTGATAGACCCAATAATCGACTACTATCATCATGTAAAATGTAGGTTTGATTAAAATCCATTTAGGTGGTTAATTCACTTAGATTTGGGAGTGTAAAGGAATGTAGGGTGTAATTTTAAGTCCTTTGCTGCAATTGTAAAATCCATCAACTATAGTGTGGATGGTGAAATTTTCTAAAATTTCACCCAGACCTTAGGTTGTATTACAGTAGAGTTTCCACAAAATTTGAGAGAATTTATATAGTTAGATAATTTGGTAGAATGTTTCTAAAGCACCTTGGTCCAATTAGCTTCAAAAATCCCTTGCCAATGCCTTCCCTTCTCAAACCCACTCAGGCTCAATTACATAGGCTTTGAACCTGAAATTTTACTAGGCTCAAACCCATAGTGTTGGTTACTCGTGACCTATCATCCACATCCATTTGAAGTTCTTACGACCATGAGCTAGCCTTCGAAAAATGGGCATGTAGCCTAAGAATATTGTTCTCAGCACCTTAACCCAACTTTTCTTGGCTTTTTTACCATGTTGACCCAAGGGATAGCCATTAGTAATTTTTTCATCACACCCTTAGAGTGTCAGGGCCCATTGTCCAAAATTTCAGAGTATTTGGACACCCTTTGGTCTGTCCAAAAAATAGTATGGTTAAGTTTGTTCAATAAAACCTTAAGTTTGGACTTTTTCACTAAGTATGTATGAAACCCTAAACCTTAATTAAGGTTACCCAATAAGGTTTAATACTTCATTAAGTAAGATAATTAAGCTATGAAAGTTTTCTAAGTCATGCTTGTGTGGTGGCTTTGCCTCATTTTCCATGTCGATGTGATCCAATTGTGACTCGGGTTTCATCTTCTTGCTAAGATACGTGGGGTGAACTCACCAGTTTAAGATGAGGAGTTCACTCATCCAAGTCTGTACTCTTCTACTTTATCTCTTCTTGACTTCATGAGTGAGGTTTTCATAGAGTTTTATACATAGGACGACATTGGCAACATTTTAACAGATCCCTCCACTATTGGGCCATTTAGCCAAATTTTTCACATTTTAATAAAACTTCATGGTTGAGATTCCTTGATAGTTTTTGAAATTTATGCTCAAGAAACTATTATATATGCAAGTTCTTACGCAAGTCTAGTAAGGGTTCTGTTTAATGAATGTGAGAGTATTGTACGGGCAATATGAATTGCACTAGTACTCCCTCAAACCCTAAGGTAGTGCAATATATGAGGGTAATGCGTAAAGCAACACATTTCTTGAATTTGTGGCACCAACTTAACATCATTTCATTGCCATCTAAGTACCATAGAAGTTGTGGGCCTAAGCTATTTGTGGCACCAACTTAACATCATTTCATTGCCATGTAAGTACACATTTCTTGGCTTATGCTATTTGTCTTTGTTTACAGCCCTATAAGGCACTTTTTGAAGTTTCCAAGTTTTTCATGGGTAATAGAGGACCAATTTGTGAGCCTTGGACTATTGGTAGTTATTTCTGGACCAGTGATCATTTATCTGATTACTAATGTGTTTTCCTATATATATGTAGGTGAGGCCACTTGACCTTGGCCAGCTTAGGCATATGGATGTGTGGCATATGGCGGTGGTGGGGTAGGGGGACCCTATGTTATGTATTTTGTTATGTGTTTGATATCTTGGAATGTATTATTATTGGGCATATGCCCCAGATTTTTGTATCATGTGTGATTTTCGTATGTGTATGACATGATTGGGTTGCATGTGTATCCTTTATTATTTTTATTATTATTATAACTGTTGTGCAGTAGGGCATGCTTAACAATCATCTGCAGGGTGTGTAAGCTTCAAAGTCTTGGAACATGAATATGAGCATGTAAGGTGCACGAAACATATTTGGTTGCAAATGTCAATGCGTGTTAGAGAAACATGGATTGGTCCTCTCACTTTGACCATCAGTTTGGGGGTGATATGCTGTACTTAACTTGATTTGGGTCCCCATAGCTTTTTGGAAAACTTCCCAAAAATGTGACGTGAATAGGGGATCTCTGTCAGAGACTATCTCCTTCGGAATTCCATGCAGCCTGACAATGTTATTTATGTACAGTTCTGCTAAGTATTCCGCAGTCCTTGTTGATTTTGTGGGGATAAAATGAGCTGCCTTAGTCAAACGGTCCACAACTACCCATATAGAGTCATGTCTCTTCAAAGTCCTTGGGAGTTTAGTAATAAAATCACATGTGACACGCTCCCATTTCCAGGTAGGTATCTCTAAAGGTTGTAATAATCCACCGGGTAGTTGATGTTGGGCTTTGATCAATTGGCACGTCTGACACTTGGAAACAAAATCCACCACATCCCTCTTCATTCCAACCCACCAGTAGGTTCGTTTCAAGTCCTGGTACATCTTTGTAACACCAGGGTGTATTGAGAACCTTGAACGATGAGCTTCTTCCAGAATATCTCGTTTTAATGCATCATTGTTGGGTACACACAATCTCCCTCTAAATCTGATTACACTGTTGGAATCTGCTACAATGTTGGGAGTTTTGTCCAACATTTCATTCAGCTTCTCATCTTCCATTTGTGTTAGCTTAACTCGGTCCACCAATTCATTGGAGATAACCAGGTTCGCCAGTATTCCTGTCATTCGTTCCACCGGGTTAATAGCTACCACCTCAGCTGACATAGCCCAAAGTCTAGCTAGTTGTTGACCCTTGTCCATCTTGCCCTTCCGACTCAACGCGTCGGCCACAACGTTCGCTTTTCCCGGGTGGTATAAAATTTGGAAATCATAGTCCTTCAAGTATTCTATCCACCGTCTCTGTCGAAGGTTAAGGTCATTCTGGGTGAAGATATACTTCAAACTTTGATGGTCGGTGAAAACTTCGAACTGGGCCCCATACAAGTAGTGCCTCCAAATCTTTAGGGCAAAAACTACTGCTGCCAGTTCCAAGTCATGGGTCGCATAATTTTGCTCGTGAATCTTCAATTGGCGAGATGCGTAAGCCACCACCTTACCATCTTGCATAAGGACACATCCTAACCCCACTAGAGATGCATCACTGAAGACCACGAATCCTTCATTGCCATTCGGTATAGTCAAAACTGGTGCAGTAGTTAAACTCTTCTTCAAAGATTGGAAACTCTCCTCACACTTGTTACTCCATACATAGGGTTTCCCTTGTATATCCAAGGATAGGTTAGTCACTCCAGGTACTAGGTCAATGGCAAACTCCACTGCCCACTTAGGAGGCAACCCTGGAAGTTCGTCTGGGAATACACATATTCCCGGACTGAATCCTCCCCTAAACCAAATTGGCAAACGCCAGTGCTTTCTTCTGGACAACTGACTCAGGAAAATATTGTCCATTGAAAGCTGTTACAAATTCCGCCCAAGGAATGGACGAAATCTCCCGTTGATGGAACACAGTCTTCTCCATGGACTTCCACCAATAGGATGCTTCCTCCTGAAGCATGCATGTCGCCAACCTCACTTGATGGCGATGAGGCACAGAGAGAGCTCTAAATGCTTTCTCAATAATGTCCAACCAGCTCTCCGCCTTCATTGGATCAGTTCCCCCAATGAATACCTCAGCTCCATTCTTCCGGAATTTTTCCACAGTGTATCGATCACTGTCATCCCCAACTGGCAGTACCACTTATCGGACTACCGGTGGCACTGGGTTTGGAAGTTCCCCTCGCTCGCCCGGGTCAGCTATTCCTACCTACTCTTGGGCGCTCCCCTGATCCCCATTTGGGATGTTACTAGGACCCGCAGCCGAATTTGGAGCTCCATTCCCCATTACCAATCCCGGTAACCTCTGCACCATGTTCTGAACCACAGAACTGGTATTTTCTGAAGCCTGCGCTAGTCCCTGTATGGCCGTCAAAATTTGGCCTAACACACTCTCCAGGTTTGTGTCCGACTGCGCAGCTTGGCTCGATTTCCTTCGGGTGCCTGCCATCTAAAATTTATTCCGTTATGGTTCATTAATTTTTTTTCAATGATTACTTAGGTTTATTAGGGAGTCCACTAATTCCCTAATGACATACCCTATTGGAGAAAAATAAAATATTGGACTCTTCAACAAGGTACTTGAGTCATAAGATGTGAGCTTTTGGGAAACCGTGCTCTGATACCACCTGTAACGACCCGCCATTTTTCACGATATTGTGGGCCTAACTGGCTAGGTGTTACTCAAAAGTAAAGTAATTATGTCAAACATTTTTTATAAATAATAACATATATAAAGATCCCACAGTCTTGGACCGTTTCCCAGCAGCCACACTTATTTCTCAATTAAATAAAAAAAGGAGTCCTCATATTTATTTTGCTCCATACTCTGGATGTCAATCACCTAATCTCGTATCAGCACACCTGCGGAGCCAATTCCGCGTTAGTGATTACAACACTAAGTAGTATAATAGATAAAACAAAACAAGTACATTCCACTATTTCCTTATGTTTATTTTAATATGCGGTGGAGCGATTCCGCTATACTCCAAAACAATGCGGAGGAGGTATCCGCTGTGATCCGCACACCCCGGCCGTAGCCTTTTTTGTGGGGAGGCTACCACTACCGTCTCCAGTGCCAGTGCCTCGCACACCCCGGCCGTAGCCTTTTTGTGGGGTAGCTATCACTGCACTCGGGTGATTGCTATGCCCCGTTTGTGGGGAAGCTCTCACTACCAATTCTAGTGCCAGTGCCTCGCACACCCCGGCCGTAGCCTTTTATGGGGAGGCTATCACTGCACTCCAGTGCCAATACCTTGCACACCCCGGCCGTAGCCTTTTTGTGGGGCGGCTATCACTGCACTCAGGTGATTGCTATGCCCCGTTTGTGGGGAAGCTCTCACTACCAATTCTAGTGCCAGTGCCTCACACACCCCGGCCGTAGCCTTTTTATGGGGAGGCTATCACTGCACTCCAGTGCCAGTGCCTCACACACCCCAGCCGTAGCCTTTTTATGGGGCGGCTATCACTGCACTCCAGTGCGATGGAGGAATCGCTGTGCCTCACTCACCCCGGCCGTAGCCTTTTTATGGGGTGGCTATCACTACTCCAAAATAATATCGATGCATTACAAAATTCACACACATAACACGACCCAGTGTCGGACTGAGTCAATTCATTGACCCCGGTTGCACTCGGTGCATGGTAGTCGAATCTGGGCTCAGGCCGACCTAGGCTACCAACAAGGAAAATACGATGTTCTACCTATTATACGTACCTGATTTGTGACTACGTCTGACTGTGACCCGTGAACCCTAATACAGTAATGGGGAGGTCGCCTGGGACGGAGATGAGGGATGAAATACTCACACAGTAATGGGGAGGTCGCTTGGGACGGAGATGAGGGATGAAATACTCCCTCCTCCTGCATATATATACACTTCAACCATTCCCTCCATTAAATTCTCATACCCCATCATCCATTGGTATTTCCTAGGTTCAACGACCCCTTCATTAAATTCTCACACCCCATCATCCATTGGTATTTCCTAGGTTCAACGACCCCTTCTCCTTTTATAAAGAATAAATGACGGCTAGGGTTTGTGGAAGCACCCTTTCACCATAATTCCTTTAACCGGGTAATTGGGTAATTAACACGGTTCACTTAACCTTTTCACTCAACCTCTTAAATGGTATGGTTCACTTAAATGGTTAAATGGATAATTAATGTGTTCGACTCGACTGATTCAACTAGAATCGTCCGATTAGAAATTACTTTTCAATTTAACCGAGTAATTCATACTTAACCAGCTAATGAAAATTTTTTTTTCAGGTCTTTACAATAATTGTGAGATCCCTCAACTTAGTCCCATATCTAATACCTACTGGGAGAAGATCCTGTTTATAAGTGGGAATAGACTAGAGATCTTTAACTTCCGGGGTACCCATTTTAAAGATATGACTTGGTCCATTACGTTGCACTTTGGGCTGGATTGTTACAAATGGTATCAGAGCCGACCTGGTTCCGTGTTAGATGGTGGGATGGACTAGGGACGTTGGCTTGGCTGCCAGTCACGGGCCAAAAAAGGTCGTGGGTTGGGGTTAGCAATGGGCCAAGACTAGAAACGTTGGCTAGGCTGCCGGTCACGGGCCAGAAAGGATGTGGTCTAGGGCTAGCAACGGGCCAAGAATAGGCATTTCGGGGACGAAATTTCCTATGGTGGGTGGATTGTGAGATCCCTCAACTTAGTCCCATATCTAATACCTACTGGGAGAAGATCCTGTTTATAAGTGGGAATGGACTAGAGATCTTTAACTTTCGGGGTATCCATTTTAAAGAAATGACTTAGCCCATTACGTTGCACTTTGGGCTGGGTTGTTACATAATGTCTCCTTGATTTAAAATTTCGAGAATGAAATTTTTATAAGGAGGGAAGGTTGTCAAACCCACGACTCGAGTCATGGTTTTATAGTCGTTAGCCGGTAGGTTCGGCTGTGGTTCGAGTTGGTTCAGCTTTCAGAACACGTGTGTGGGGCCAAGGCCGACCGTGTGCACGTACTATGAGGGTTCATGTATACCCAAGTATCGATGATAGAGTTAGATACGCATCAGCAGACTGAGTTATCAGTAGATATGGGAGTATACAGTTGATGATTTTATTTTATTTTTTTTCATGTTGTGACCCTAGAATTAGTTTAGGCCGAATAACATATTAGGACGTGTTAGATGGTATTCGGGTGTGCTATTAGTCATACGGCATGTCATTTGGATGTTGTGTTGTTTTGTTTGATTTTATGGGATTTTTCCCAATTTTCTGGGATTTATTCTGAGTTAGTTATTATTCTTGACTCGAGTCGGTGTCGAGTCAAGCTCTATTTACAAGTTTGCCACTCCTATATTTCTCATCTCCCTCCCCCAAACCCTGACGTCTTCACCGCTGCCACCCTCGAGGTTGTTGCCACCGCCGCCGCCGATTGACGCAGCCCAGCCCAGCCGTGCCATCGCCTTGCCACCTCGACCATGCCCGGCCACCGTCCAGCCGTCGCGATGCCAGAAATTGCCCAAGATTTCATGGGTAGACCGCCACCACCGTGACATTGAAGCTCTTCCCTCGACTTCCCCTACCTTTCCCCCTTACCTAGCGCCGTTGTCGAGGCCAGCCGTGGGTCTAATCGGAGTGACCGACCGCCCCGACCGAACTCGACGCCGCCGTTGGTGACCATCGCCATCGCGGCTGCCCTTGCTGTCTCCACCATTAGGGCAGGCTCGCCGAGACGGTGCTAACCCTTACCTCTGATTGGCCCTCCGGTGCAGTCACCGAAAAACCGCCGATTCGCCTTCACCGCCTTCATCCATGGGCACCGATTTCAGCACCGATCACGAGGTGGTTTTTACCTTTTTTAGTATTATTATATGCATGTTGTGGTCATGGTAGCATATTGGAATTAATTTTATTAACTTCATGATTTTAGTTTAATTATTCGTGAATTATGATAAACATGTTATGATTAGCGTAGATTGTGTTGTGTGATGTAAATGCTCACTAATGAAATTATTAGTAAACCACTGAATAGTTAATTAAATGCGTGCTAGCTAGTTAATTTATGAATTTTCATGATTTAGGTTTTGCATGCTAGTATTAAGTTAAACGGATTAAATTGATTAAACCATTGTCACCTAATTAGAATAGGTATGTTTTGAAATTGGAATTAAAAGTGCTAGGTAATAAGTAATGTATAAAATCATAAAATTATTAACTTGCTTGACAATTAGAGATTTAGTGTGATTCTTGAGATGATTGTCATGTTTGATTAAATTATTGTATGCATGTGGATATATTAGTTATATAGGAGTGCATCATATATGTATGGGCGTTAGTGAATAGTTATGTTCATGTAGGTTCGTTGTAGGAGCTCGCCGTCTAGGCACGAGACTGCACTTGGAGCTTTTGACAGGTCCGTTAGGACACGCTTCTCAGGTTTTATCGCTCTACTCTATCAGTGATTTGATTTACTGATCGTTGGACCTGTCAGGTGGATGATTTATCGGACCCCACCTAACATGGGTCATCTGGTCGATTGTTTTGGAATTAATAACCCTCGAGGATGAGAACCCTCGAGCTTGTTTTCAAAAATAAGATCCACCTCAAGTTGCCTTCGGGCCTATTATAATAAGTCCCGACCCAGCCCTACAAATAGTTTTATCGAGTTTTCAGTGAGACAATAGAAGATGAATCGAATTGCATGTGCCATGAGCGGATGTTGTGCCAGTCAAAGCGGGCTCTGGATTAGTGAGCGGCCTGTTCTATTCCTGAGGGATCCTGACAACTCTGTGTTTGATCTCTTCACACCCGGAGAACGTAGAGGTTTATGGGTACTGTTAAGTACAGCGCATGTCCAGACTTGTGTTTCAAAGGGTACTAAAGGCTCATGCCTGAGAGTACTCGGCCTATGTGCTCAAGGCCAGGAGTAATATGGAGGTTCGAAGAGGGTGTAGGATAAAAGCTTTACGCAAAGTAATTAAAAAAATGTGTCGAGAGCGGCACAATACCAGATAGATCAGGATGTTGTTGAGTCAGCTGCTCAATGGCTCCTCTGTAATAGCCCTATGAGAGTTCTTGAGGAAGATATATAATTATTTGCTTTCCATGAGAGTTTGTTCTCAGGTTCTAGTTTGATATTAGTTATTTCCGGACCAGGGACACCCATTTCTAACATTTTTCTACTATATGTAGGTGAGGATTATGAATGGTGTATGTCGGCCTTGACAAAGGATTAGTGTTTGCATTGCACAGACATACGTAGCGCCGCGTCAACTTTTGTGTAAGATGTAATGTGATTGTATGATGATTGTGGTTGGATATGGTTGTCTATATATATGCATATATTTGTGAGGCTCGTATGCCTTGTTTTGGAAATGTTTTGAGAAAAGCTTTAATGATGTGCGATGTTGAAATGAAAAAGGAACCAAATGAGCTGAGTATGAATTGCAGGTGGGCTAGACCCAATTACAAGATGTGTTGTTGCTTAAATCCTATTGTGTTGTGCATTTTTGGTTTTATATATATAGCATATAATGTGCCGTGTTTTTAACAGGTCGTCCCCTTATTGCACTTTTAGGGGAGACTCTGTCCGTCTTATTGCAGGATTTTTGGGAATTTTGTTGCTATTTAAATTATTTTTGTGTGTGGCTATCATCATAACATTCACGTAGTATCCTGCTAGGGTTTTGCATCTCATTCATGTATTGTTTACGCATTAGCGGCGTGCTCCATCTTGAGACATCAAGAGGGTTATGTCGTAGCCATTTAGGTTTGGGTCAGCCAAATTAATCTGTTTACGAGTAGTTTGATCCTTTGTAACAGTTCTGGTCTGGGTTGAGAGTAAACCGGATTGGGGTGTTACAAAGAATCTCCCTTATGCATCTGTTGTAGGGAGCCTTATGTATGCTGTAGTTTGTACTAGACCTGACATAGCGTATGCTCTGTTGGGTTTATCCCACATTGGTTGTGGATGATGTTGGTGACTTGTATATAGGCTAATGGGAAAGCCTTATTCATTGAGTTTACTTTTGGATTAAGAGAGGCCCATGATACCTATTTCAAGTCCCGATTGGGGGCCGAAAGGGCCCAATAGTGGTATCAGAGCTTGGTTGGGGGTCCAAAGGGCCCAAGATGCTGTCAAGGCAGTAAGTAGACATTTGTTTAATCCTGGTAGAGAACATTGGCAAGTAGTTAAGTGGATATTGAGATAATTGAGATGTACTTCTAAGCTAGGTTATACTTTGGAGGAGGTAAGCCTATATTATCATGTTATAATGATGGAGATATGGCTAGTGATCTTGACTTTAGGAGGTCTACTTTTGGGGTTGTTACTTTTACGAGTGGTGCTGTTTCTTGGCAATCCAAATTGCAAAAGTGTATTGCTCTATCCACAACTAAAGCTAAATTCATTGTAGTTACAGAAGCTTGCAAAGAGGTTCTATGGTTGAAAAGATTTTTGAATGAAATTGGGATAAGCCAAGATAAGTATGAGGTACTTTGTGATAGTCAAAGTGTTATACATTTGAGTAAAAACTCTAGTTTTTATTCAAAGAGTAAACACATAGATGTTCAATATCATTGGGTAAGAGATGTGTTGGAGAGAAAGTTGTTAGAGTTGAACAAGGTTCACACTGACAAGAACATCTTAAATATGTTAACCAAGATTGTGACAAAGGACAAACATTTATTTTGTCGAAGTGGAGCTAGTATAGATAATTTTGCTACCACTTATGTCTAGTTAGCTCATGGATTCATGAAGGAGAGAATTTGTTGAGTTTCCCTCACCCATTCGTATTAAAAAACTCAATTGTCAGTTTTTGGCTTTTCGTTTATCACACTAATGGTTGGTGTTCGTATACCTACGTGTGATTTCTTCCTTTTTATAGAAGTTTAATGAGGTGACTTTTAGAATTCTCCTTAGACAGAACATCCTCTTTAGAGTGTTTTAGTACATTTGGCTGATAAAGGGAATGTTTGGAGAAGTTCTTCGTCATCTCAAGTTGAAGTCAGGTTCGTAATCCAGGTTGTGAGGTTGATCCAATTTTCTTTTGAGGTGTATGGTAATTTCTCAATTTTTCATATATTGTATTTCTCAAGAACTTTTATTAGTCTGATTTGTATTAGGAGAGTTTTGTCAAATTTTTATTCAATACTTGATTGTAAGAGATTTTTTAATCGAAGTTGATCGAGTAGGTTGGTTTTCTTTTTTCCTAATTTGGAGGAAAATCTCCTATTCATCTTATACTTGTTTTCATTTCATCTTGAGGGGAAATATTTTCTGGGTTGTTTCTGCTAGAGCGTGTATTTCCCAACATGTAGCTGCTGAGCTCTTTCCACTGTGAGAAGTTAGCATTAATCGATAGCAAATTAATTTAAACAATGGCAAGTACTTAGGCAGCAAAAGCATTTAGATGGAAATTTAAATTTGTGTCACGCTTCCCAAAATTTCACTGTATTTCCTTCTCTCTTTCGCATAATACAGCCTCCATCTTTGCGATGTTAACCTCCTCATTAACCAGCCTCACAAAATCCTCCTCTTCATGATTGGGACATCCAATTACATCATTGATTACTTCTCCATTGAATGTTATCCACTATCCTCTAACAAAAACTTTTCCTTGCTTCATCCCCTTCACATTTGAGTAAAATTTCTTCCCTAATGGCATGATTGCTTTTTCTTGGGCATCACAGAATTTTTGCCACCCATGTGCTTATAGTAGTTCCTTGATCTCTGACTTTCCTTTACCATCTTCCCAATTTAATGCTTCCTTGATACGCTTTTCTTGTAAATCAAGTCAGCAAAACAGGCTTCTGCTTCTCCTCATATGAGTGGAAAGAATTTACGTGTCTTCTCAAGAGTGGAGGCTTAGGCTTTGACTTCTTCGCCAACGTCTTGAGTGGGGTCTGCTCTTCCTTACCAGTCTTGTGTAGTTTCTTTTCCTTGGTAGCTTGAACTTTACAATGCTGCTTTCACCTTTGTCTTTCGGTTGAGTTGCTTTCTATTTTCAAAATTGATGTGATCTCCAGCTGATTGGCCTCTCTTTCCTCAGAAATTGGTATGTTTGGATTTTTATTCACTCATATTTTCTTCTTCCACAACTATTGCTTGTTTACTTTTATGTGAACTTGCATCTTTCTTAATGTTTCTTAGTTATGACCTCGTACTTAGCAGGTGAGGTGCCAACTTAGGTGTTATTTTTTTGTTCCTCAACTTTGACTCCTACATCCTTGATTGGGTGATCATGTATCTCTATTGTAAAACCTAGGTTGTTTGCCTGATGGTTTAATTATAAGTTCGGTCCCAGCATGGATAGAGTTGTTTTGGTCTGACTTTTTCCCATGTATGTATGTATGATATAGTATGCATGAACCAAGGCCTTAGTCTCCTAGGCCTTTTTTCGCATTGATCGTGTCGTGTCGTAGTTAGACGTTAGGGCCGTATCCCTCGTGTGCCACACATCACATGCGTTTTGAACTCCTTTCTATCGATCCTAATTCCTACAAGATCCATGGTGTGGTTCCCGAGGTTTTCTCTGGTCACTCTAGAGTGAAAACCTCGCACCATAGGAAAGGTGCCCTGCGTGTGCCCTTGCGCTCAACATTAGGGAGTTCTTTTGAATTCCCACTCTCGGCCACAAAACTAAGGCGCTTGTCTAGCACCCTTGCACCTACACTGTTCACTGCTGCATGTGAGTTTCCTTGTGAGTGCCTAACTAGCCACTGGCCCGTCGTCAGGCTCGCCAGTGTTGAGCACAAATGCCCAGGCTGAGTGCCTTTGTACTGACCCGTTTCCTAGCCTATAAATAACCCACAAATTCCATCAATTTACACCCTTTGCTCCATCTTCCTCTGACCTTCTTCCTTCCATTCCTCTTCTCACTTCTTCCTCCACCGTCCTAGCCTTCTCTAAGCTCCTCTACTCCTTAGGAGTGGAAGGTTTTGGAGTAGCAAGACTCAAAAGACCTCTTCCTAGACTTCATTGAGGTAAAACTTCGTCCTTTTTTCTTCTTTCTTGCATTGGATGGCGTGTCTTGCATGCTTGTGTGATGTTTTGTACTTTTGTCTTATGTTATGCATGTAGATCTCTGTCTTATGAGCATTTTGAGCTTGCTTTGAGCATTTTTGGAGCTGTAATAAAATAGTTATCATTACTTTATTCTTAGATGTTAGTTTTATTCACATCCATGGCATATCAAACATATCTCTTGCTCTAGACGTCATTTTAGTATGATTCTTATTCCATATGATCACTAATGAGTAGACCTACAAGTCATATATGTATTATTTTCATGATATGGATGTTTCATGCTTGCATAGGTGCAAAACTTGGAGAAAGGTGGTATAGTTTTCTTGTTTCTAGTGACATAATCGTTCATTTTACCAATTTTTTTGCCTTGTTACTGACGGTATTTTGCACATATTTAATACTGCATGTGAGATTAGTCATAAAAAACTATCAGCCTAAATAAACATTGGTAAGGGCATGAACATGGCATCTAACCTCCTCGGACTGTGCTTGGTGTGATCTATTGTTATTGTGACATGATACGACTTAGGGCTATCATTTGAATAAGTTAAAGTACTCAATAAAATGTGCAAAAATTATGTAATGATCTAATAAATATCTACATAAAAGCACAGTAAGTTTAAAATGAGTTGGGAGTCACTTAGGTAGTTAAAAAATCAATTAAATTTGGTAGATATGATTGCAGGGTCAAACCCTAGTACCTGAGATTAAGTTATAAAGTTCTAAATCATAGTCATTTGGTGGTAAAATTTCCACAACTTCAACTCTGGTCATAGGTTATCTGTCTATTTGATCACCAAAAAATCTTAGAGCATTTGGATGGGTAGATTAGCCTCTAAAAAATCCCCAACATATGGAGGTCAAGTCTGTCCCGTGTGGATACAAAATTTTCCTACCACCAATGCCTTCACTTTTCGATGTTCCTCACGCCAAAATACTTGTAATTTTAGTCTGAAATATTTTAGTATTCAAATTTAAGGTGTTGGACAACTTCCCAAAAAATTTTGAATTTGTTTAGGGCCTCCAAGGCCATAAACAAACCTAATCAAATTAGGTGTGCGGCCCAAGAATACTATTCCCAACACCCTAATCTTATCTTAGTGAGCCTTGTTCATCATGTTAGCCATGGGACAGCCTTTGGCAATTTTTTGTCTAACCCTTAGTGAGTCAGGACCCATCATTCTAAATTTCAACTTCTCCTTGACTCCTTGAGTGAAGATTTTAATGAAGATTGGATGGCATAAGTGGCATTTTATTGGATCCCATAGATATCAGGCCATTAAGGCTAATTTTTTTGCACTTTAATAAAACTTCAAGGTTGAGATCCCTTCATAATTTTTGAAAGAAAGACCAAAAAATATTATGATTTTTCACATTAAGAGAGTGTACGAAGATATGAAGATTACACTAGTACTTTTTTCACCCTAAGAAGTGCAATGTATGAGGGTACTATATAATGTAACGCATTTTAGGAATTTGTGGCACTAAGTTAACAATTGATCTAAGTCATTTGAATTTCATGACTGGCAGTATATGGAGGATGTGAGGGTGTGAGTTGCATGTATGATTATGATTGTCCTGCATAGAGTGCCAGCTTAGTCGTATGTTTATGATTGAGAGTGCCTAACATGCCCTCTAAGGCTTTCTTGAAATTAAAGCTTTCTCGTGGGTAAAGAATATCCATTTTGTAGTATTGGATGATAAGTAGATATTTTCAGACCGATAATCAAACTTTGATTAATGGCATTTTTCTTATATCTATATAGGTGAGGTCCCTTGGCATTGGTAGGTTGGTGTACGGACCGGAGGACTCATGGTGGTGGTGTGGGACTGTTTGTTGTTATGTGTTACGTATTCTAGACCCATGATTATTTGATGTAGTATTTTGTGGGCATGTTCCCTGAACTTCATTTTGGAGACTATGTATGATGATTTGAGTTAGGATTTATGTGATGCTTACGCTCTCGTATGATTGATATTATTATTATTGTTATCATTATCGCTATTGTTATCCAGGATGACAACTTTGGGACAATAACTAACGATCTTCTACAACATGTGTAAACTTCAAAGTCTCAGAATTGATGTTGGAGCACTCAACCAAATATATCTGACAAGACAATTGCAACTATAGCACTGGCCAACCACCCAAATCATGATCCTCGTAACACGAGCAGTTGAACTGGGCTGGCTAATTATCATGATACTCGAGTAGACACACACCGACAACCACAACTAAATGACCGAGCCTAGTGCTCAGATTTTACGTTTGATATGATTAGAGAGTGAAGCGGATTTGAGATGTTGCAATACGCAACATATAATAGAAGGCTACTTGTATAAAAAATGATAAATAATAATAGAAACTCCTATATTGAATATTTGCACGGTAATAAATCAACACACACAAAACAACCAAGGCTAAGTCTAGCATCTAATAACTATTAACAATCACATAGAACCAAGAATATGCCAAATCAAATAAATAATGGAACCCAACTTATAGAGGAAAACTAACAAACACATATATGACATACAATATTAACAAGGGGAAACTAGCAACTACTAGTAATTCAATGCAAGGAAGATATGAAAAAAAGAAGAGATCAACACGATCAATGAAAAGTAACAAATAAAAAACAATCTAACACTAAAAATCACAATCCACAATAAAATTACAAGACGAAATGGAATGAAGAGAAAAGATGTAAGAAATGAGGAAGATTTTTCTTGCCTTCAATCACCTAGAGGAGAATAAAGTTGGGAAAGCTTCAATCCATGCTAATCTCTGCTTGCAAGAGGAGGTTTAAGAATTAGGAGATGTGGAAGAAAGATTTGGCAAGGGTGGGAGGTTTAGGAGAAGTTGGAGATTTAAATATGGGTAATTGGATTGAAAATATATAATCTCATATAGAAGGGTAAATGAGTCAAAGACATATTTAAAATCTGAAAAAATTGTAAAAAATAAATAAACTTAGCTCACAGTATGGATAAGATCAAATATAAATAAAAGGAGGGCCCAAAGGGTGCTTAAGGGGATACAAACTATCATGAATGCCAAAATTAATCAATCAAATTAATGAGATATGAGTTCAGTCTGAGGCAATTTAGTGCAAGCTTTGAATCCACAAAATCACATGTATCTACAAAGTACAAAACTAACCCACAAATCTCAACACATACACTAAATGCTAAAGACATCTTCGGTCTAATTCTTAATCGTAAATCTTTCGTCGGAGTAAAATAAGCATATATACCACATAAATACTCAAATAGAACTTGAAATGCTCACATATATCCCGTGTCATTTGTTGTGCAACATGCATGCTTAGCCTCCATAACATATATATATGGCCTCATTTGGCCTAACATATATGGCTCGAAAGTTGACTAACTCAAGATTTTGACAGAATTTATGAAGTGAAAATTGTGAAATCATGGGCTAAAATCTTAGGTTTCATATTTGTAATACCCTCTAAGTAGAGTTGTGTGTTGAATCGTGTTTTGATATGACAAAATTTTAAAAACTCTCTAAGTACAAAAGCTGAAGGCCAAACAACCAAATTAAGACTTCAAGAATGAAGAATCAAGTGAACTATTGAAGTGGTGAAGAATTCAGTTTACATTTCGGTCAGGATTTTGGTAACTAAAGACATGATGCATAGGGCAAGGAAGAATGGAGTTCAACCTTCGGCTGACCTTTAGCCACTGGTTTGACAGCCAAAAACCTAGGGCTTGATGAACAATCGGAAAATGACAAAGTTTGTCAAACCTTCAGTTAAGTGCTCGATAACTAAAGTGCTGGGAGGAACCTAGGATGATGTGGCACACAAATGCGAGAAGTTGATGGAAACTTGGATTAGGCTTTGGTCATGGGTTTGGCAGCCAAAGCTGATGTGGCTAATTTTAAGTAAACGTTCAATTGGCATTTGATTGATCATTTGCAGCTGATCATTATAGAAAAGTTGCTAAAACTAGCCGTTGAATAAAGCAAAAAGGGGGTTCAAACCCCAATGGTAACTATTTTGGAAGAGGCTATGGAAACCTATGAGTAGGGCCTTGGGAAGTGTGTTTAGAAGACCTCTAGCTATCGTTGTGAATCCTAGAATCTCTTGGATCAAAATAGGAAAAACAAGCTTGTGTTAGGAGTGGTTGTACCTATGAACTTATTTTCCTAGGTAGTTTGATTGTGTACTAAGGAGTGTGCTTTGTATGTGAGGTTGCTCAATTGTATTTGAGCTGATTGTAATCTCCCTAGGCGTGGGGAAAGTGTGAGAGGCATCTTTCTTGGTGAAGGAGGTGTTTTGCTTAGATACTCCTTCAGCTTAAGGTGTGAGCTTGTGAAGGGAGGTAGCTTCAAGGTGGTAGAGCTCCAAGGGAGTTTAGAGCTAGTTGGCTAAAGATCCTTACCATTTGGCATTGGACAAGGAAGGTTTGTTGAGGCTCCATGGGTGATTAGAGTGCAAGCTTCCTTACTGCTTATAAAGTACTTGTGAAGGAGGACTTAGCTTGTTGCTTGTAAGATGTATAAGTGTTTTGCCATGTTGGATTGATCCCACCCAATTCAGAGGAGATTGTTGACTTGTATATAGGCTAATAGAAAAGCCTTATTCCCTAAACTAGCTTTTTGATTAATAGAGGCCTATGAGGCCTATTGCAGATGTAAAGAACCGGAAAAAAAAATTTTCATTAACAGGTTAAGTATGAATTACCCGGTTAAAGGAATTATGGTGAAAGGGTGCTTCCACAAACCCTAGCCGCCATTTATTCCTTATAAAAGGAGAAGGGGTCGTTGAACCTAGGAAATACCAATGGATGATGGGGTATGAGAATTTAATGGAGGGAATGGTTGAAGTGTATATATATGCAGGAGGAGGAAGTATTTCATCCCTCATCTCCGTCCCAGGCGACCTCCCCATTACTGTATTAGGGTTCACGGGTCACAGTCAGACGTAATCACAAATCAGGTACGTATAATAGGTAGAACATCGTATTTTCCTTGTTGGTAGCCTAGGTCGGCCTGAGCCCAGATTCGACTACCATGCACCGAGTGCAACCGGGGTCAATGAACTGACTCAGTCCGACACTGGGTCGTGTTATGTGCGTGAATTTTGTAATGCATCAACATTGTTTTGGAGTAGTGATAGCCACCCCATAAAAAGGCTACGGCCGGGGTGAGTGAGGCACAGCGATTCCTCCATCGCACTGGAGTGCAGTGATAGCCGCCCCACAAAAAGGCTACGGCCGGGGTGTGCAAGGCATTGGCACTGGAGTGCAGTGATAGCCTCCCCATAGAAAGGCTACGGCCGGGGTGTGCGAGGCACTGGCACTAGAATTGGTAGTGAGAGCTTCCCCACAAACGGGGCATAGCAATCACCCGAGTGCAGTGATAGCTACCCCACAAAAAGGCTACGGCCGGGGTGTGCGAGGCACTGGCACTGGAGACGGTAGTGGTAGCCTCCCCACAAAAAAGGCTACGGCCGGGGTGTGCAGATCACAGCGGATACCTCCTCCGCATTGTTTTGGAGTATAGCGGAATCGCTCCACCGCATATTAAAATAAACATAAGGAAATAGTGGAATGTACTTGTTTTGTTTTATCTATTATACTACTTAGTGTTGTAATCACTAACGCGTAATTGCCTCCGCAGGTGTGCAGATACGAGATTAGGTGATTGACATCTAGAGTATGGAGCAAAATAAATATAAGGACTCCTTTTTTTATTTAATTGAGAAATAAGTGTGGCTGCTGGGAAACGGTCCAAGACTGTGGGATCTTTATATATGTTATTATTTATAAAAAATGTTTGACATAATTACTTTACTTTTGAGTAACACCTAGCCAGTTAGGCCCACAATATCGTGAAAAATGGCGGGTCGTTACAGGTGGTATCAGAGCACGGTTTCCCAAAAGCTCACATCTTATGACTCAAGTACCTTGTTGAAGAGTCCAATATTTTATTTTTCTCCAATAGGGTATGTCATTAGGGAATTAGTGGACTCCCTAATAAACCTAAGTAATCATTGAAAAAAAATTAATGAACCATAACGGAATAAATTTTAGATGGCAGGCACCCGAAGGAAGTCGAGCCAAGCTGCGCAGTCGGACACAAACCTGGAGAGTGTGTTAGGCCAAATTTTGACGGCCATACAGGGACTAGCGCAGGCTTCAGAAAATACCAGTTCTGTGGTTCAGAACATGGTGCAGAGGTTACCGGGATTGGTAATGGGGAATGAAGCTCCAAATTCGGCTGCGGGTCCTAGTAACATCCCAAATGGGGATCAGGGGAGCGCCCAAGAGCAGGTAGGAATAGCTGACCCGGGCGAGCGAGGGGAACTTCCAAACCCAGTGCCACCGGTAGTCCGACAAGTGGTACTGCCAGTTGGGGATGACAGTGATCGATACACTATAGAGAAATTCCGGAAGAACGGAGCTGAGGTATTCATTGGAGGGACTGATCCAATGAAGGCGGAGAGCTGGTTGGACATTACTGAAAAAGCATTTAGAGCTCTCTCTGTGCCTCATCGCCATCAAGTGAGGTTGGCGACATGCATGCTTCAGGAGGAAGCATCCTATTGGTGGAAGTCCATGGAGAAGACTGCGTTCCATCAACGGGAGATTTCGTCCATTCCTTGGGCGGAATTTGTAACAGCTTTCAATGGACAATATTTTCCTGAGTCAGTTGTCCAGAAGAAAGCACTGGCGTTTGCCAATTTGGTTTAGGGGAGGATTCAGTCCGGGAATATGTGTATTCCCAGACGAACTTCCTAGGGTTGCCTCCTAAGTGGGCAGTGGAGTTTGCCATTGACCTAGTACCTGGAGTGACTAACCTATCCTTGGATATACAAGGGAAACCCTATGTATGGAGTAACAAGTGTGAGGAGAGTTTCCAATCGTTGAAGAAGAGTTTAACTACTGCACCAATTTTGACTATACCGAATGGCAATGAAGGATTCGTGGTCTTCAATGATGCATCTCTAGTGGGGTTAGGATGTGTCCTTATGCAAGATGGTAAGGTGGTGGCTTACGCCTCTCGCTAATTGAAGATTCACGAGCAAAATTATGCAACCCATGACTTGGAACTGGCAGTAGTAGTTTTTGCCCTAAAGATTTGGAGGCATTACTTGTATGGGGCCCAGTTTGAAGTTTTCACCGACCACCAAAGTTTGAAGTATATCTTCACCCAGAATGACCTTAACGTTCGACGAGGCGGTAAAAATTCGAACTTCAGATCCAGCTCAAGTTGCCTTCGGGCCTATTGTATAAATCCAAACCCAGGCCTATATATGTATAGTTTTCGCGTTTTCGGTGAGAGATGGGATGAGGGTTACTTGCGGCCATGTCTTCAGATAGGGCGTGTGCTCGGAAGAGCGGGCTCTGGAGCTGGGGAGAACCCACTTCGTTCCCGAAGGATCCGGACAACTCCACCTTTGAGTTCCTCAAACCCGGAGAAGTGTGGAGGTTTACGGGTACTGCAATGCAGCGCATGTCTAGACTTGTGGTTCAAAGGGTACTGAAGGCGACTGCCTGAGAGTGCTCGGCCTTTGTGCTCAAGGCCAGGAGTAATATGGAAGGTGCAGAGGGCGGTAAGGAATGAAATTTGATGCGAGAAGCGATAGAGAAATGGCCAAGGTATGAGAATGAGAAAGAAAGGGGACGCTGTCGACCCGAGGGCGACGGCCCGACGGCGACGACTCCCGTATGTGCCCTGATGAGAGTTCTTGAGGAAGTATATGGTTTTGATTCAACAGGAGAGTTTGCTCTCCTGTGCCAGATTGATATTAGTTATTTTCCGGGCCGGTAACACTCGTTACTGACGGTTTTTCTATATATATGTAGGTGAGGAATGCGAGCGATGAAAGCTGTCGGGACTGCGGAGGAGCAACACGGAACCGCGCACACATGTACCTGCCGCGTGTAACGTATGTATAATGATGGTGTGTTATTGTTATGTAAATGATAATTTTGATGTGTTTGCTTGAATGAATTACTTGTTATGAAACGAACTGATAAATATGAATGAGTAGGGAGCCTTGGAGTTCAGACTCGGCTCGGGTAAAAACGAATGAGATAATGATTTAATGTCAATGTAGATTGGTATGTGTTATCGTATTTTCATAAAATATTTATATACCCTTGTTGTGGACAGGTTGGCCCCTATTGCACTTTTAGGGGAAACTCTGTCCGTTTTTCCGTAATAGCATATATTTTCTTTTGGTTTCTCATTTATTGTTTTGTCTTGTTTTTGCTTGTACATCATAGCATGCATGTAGGACCACGTTAGAACCCAATTGTTCCCATTCATGCATTTCACATTTGCATCTCCATCTTGAGACGCCGAGAGTAGATCCGGGTCGGCTTAACCGAATCTAGTAGATTAGCGAACGGTTCGGTCGCCGGTGACATTTCCGGGTCGGTTCACGGGTGAGCCGAAACGAGGTGTTTTAGCAGTGGTATCAAAGCCAACTCTTGGCATATGTTCTATGATACCAACAGTGGTATCAGAGCTAACTCTTGGTTGATTAAGATGGTAGATGCATTACAGGTTACATGTGTGCCGAAGCTGCTCCGAGCTGTACTGACAGTTATTTTTCTGTCTTTATGTTTTTTGTTCACAGATTTTCTTACCTAACAGTTGTGTGACAGAGTGAGTAGATTAGAGTAGGGTACACAAACAGGATGGTGACACAGACCCGTCGGATGCATATCAGGACCCCATCGCCTCCAGTAGTCAGACAGGATAGTCCCGACCATGGTCACAGTGACACATGTAAAAACCATGAAAATTGTTACAATACTCGAACCTAATTATTATGAAATATAGATGAACCAATATGGTTGGTTATCAAGTCGACTGGTCATGGTTCGACTTAAGGTCACCTAGAAAATACCTATTCATGAATGGATGATAGGGTGTGAGAATTTAATGAAGGGGTGGTTGAACCTAGGAAGTACCAATGGATGATAGGGTGTGAGAATTTAATGAAGGGGCTCGTTGAACCTTGGGAATACCAAGAGATGATGGGGTGTGAGAATTTAATGGAGAGAATGGTTGAAGTGTATATATATGCAGGAGGAGGGAGTATTTCATCCCTCATCTCCGTCCCAGGCGACCTCCCCATTACTGTGTGAGTATTTCATCCCTCATCTTATTTGTTTCTATTAGGATTCTCGCATGCAAGGTTTGTTGAAGACGCCTTGCCAAGTTGCTAGATCTCCAGCGTCTTATGCATGGGGTTCTTGTCGATTGCTTAGTAGTTTTGTAAATGGACGTGTTAATAATTAAATTATCAATTAGATAATGAGGATTTGGATAGGGATAATTAATAATTAATTATCATTAGAATTGCTGAAAATTTAATAAGCAATGAAGACTAACATGAACTATTTACATCATTTAAAATTGATAGTATATTAGTCATGTAAGTTGCATGTAGGTTCATGCAAAATAAAATTATACTAATGTATAATTTTATGCCCTCATTCAGATTAGGGTTCACGGGTCACAGTCAGACGAAATCACAAGTCAGGTACGTATAATAGGTAGAACATCGTATTTTCCTTGTTGGTAGCCTAGGTCGGCCTGAGCCCAGATTCGACTACCATGCACCGAGTGCAACCGGGGTCAATGAATTGACTCAGTCCGACACTGGGTCGTGTTATGTACGTGAATTTTGTAATGCATCGACATTGTTTTGGAGTAGTGATAGCCACCCCATAAAAAGGCTACGGCCGGGGTGAGTGAGGCATAGCGATTCCTCCATCGCACTGGAGTGCAGTGATAGCCGCCCCATAAAAGGCTACGGCCGGGGTGTGTGAGGCACTGGCACTAGAATTGGTAGTGAGAGCTTCCCCACAAACGGGGCATAGCAATCACCTGAGTGCAGTGATAGCCGCCCCACAAAAAGGCTACGGCCGGGGTGTGCAAGGCATTGGCACTGGAGTGCAGTGATAGCCTCCCCATAAAAAGGCTACGGCCGGGGTGTGCGAGGCACTGGCACTAGAATTGGTAGTGAGAGCTTCCCACAAACGGGGCATAGCAATCACCCGAGTGCAGTGATAGCTACCCCACAAAAAGGCTACGGCCGGGGTGTGCGAGGCACTGGCACTGGAGACGGTAGTGGTAGCCTCCCCACAAAAAAGGCTACGGCCGGGGTGTGCGGATCACAGCGGATACCTCCTCCGCATTGTTTTGGAGTATAGCGGAATCGCTCCACCGCATATTAAAATAAACATAAGGAAATAGTGGAATGTACTTGTTTTGTTTTATCTATTATACTACTTAGTGTTGTAATCACTAACGCGGAATTGCCTCCGCAGGTATGCAGATACGAGATTAGGTGATTGACATCCAGAGTATGGAGCAAAATAAATATGAGGACTCCTTTTTTATTTAATTGAGAAATCAAGTGTGGCTGCTGGGAAACGGTCCAAGACTGTGGGATCTTTATATATGTTATTATTTATAAAAAATGTTTGACATAATTACTTTACTTTTGAGTAACACCTAGCCAGTTAGGCCCACAATATCGTGAAAAATGGCGGGTCGTTACAACACAGCTTCCAGTCGACCTAGGACCACCATGCCACCAGTAGAGACGAGTGTACCAGTATCAGCTAGTTGTCGTACGGAGAGCCATCGCCGAGACAGTTGACACGACAGTCATCGCAGTGGGAGTAGTCGACAGGAAGGGGATGCTGCGATAGCTAGGCTAGTTGAGGTTCAGATGCAAATGCAGCAGAATCAGGAGGATTTTGGAGAGAGGTCGGACAGATAGCTCTATCAGTGGTGAGAGTAGAGAAGAGACCAGCCGTGGATGAAAAGGCGCAAGGAGAGCCAGTAGCGCCCATGGGCCCTCCGTGGCCCCCTCCTCCTCCACCGCTACAACAGGGAGCTACCCCTGCAACAGCTCCTCTGGTTGCCCCACTTCAGGCAAGGATGAGGCAGGACATCAGTGGACCCGCGATAGCAGGTAGTGGGCAAAGCGCAGGGGGGAGTGGAGCAGTTGGAGGTGACAGTGTACCAGTTGGTACGGGATCACAGTTTCCCCATTATGAGCAAGCAGAGGGATCAACCAGATCTGTAGGCATGAGGAGTTTGGAACTGTGGCAATATGAGAGGTTCGTGAAGAATGGCAGATGACCTTTCTTTGGGAAGTTAGATGTGGAGGAGGCATTCCTATAGATATCGTCGGCCATAGGAGTCTTTGATAGTATGGCATTCCCCGTAGAACATAGAGTGCACGTCGTCACAGGAGCATTCCATGACGAAGCGAGGATATAGTGGAGTTCGGTGGAGAATTCTGTATTTGCTCATCGCCAGCCTCAGGACATCACTTGGGAGGAATTCAGTAGTAGAATTTGATGGAAGTACTTTCCACCAAATGTTAGGAGAAGGAAGGAACGAGAGTTCCAGATGTTGAGGCAAGGGCCTATGACAGTGGTACAGTATGAGACAAGGTTTAGAGCGTTGGAGAGATTTGCACCAGATTTGGTTCAGACCGAAGGAAGAAGAATAGAGCGCTTCTATGAAGGCCTCCATCATGGGATTCGGATGGCATACTTGGATAGGAAGTTTACTACCCTCGGTGACCTAGTGAGAGCTGCAGGTGAAGTAGAATGGGTGATAGCTATACGACCACGTCGAAATGTCGACCAGAGGCAGCAACATCTGAGGCCATATCAACCAGAGTAGGGGGCGCAGCAGAGACATCGGTCAGATGCGCCAGTAGCAATGAGAGCCATGGATGGCCAGGTACAGGGCAGCAGAGCCCCATTCTGTAAGAGTTGCCAACGCCATCATTGGGGAGAGTGCAGAGCAAGCAGAAATGTATGTTATAATTGCGATCAGCCAGGGCACTGAGCCGCAGAGTGCAGAGTAGTCACTGGGGTTTGTTACAACTGCAGTCAGCTAGGACACAGGGCCGCAGAGTGCAGAGGAGGCGCTAGGGCCTATTACAGTTGCGGTCAACTGGGACATAGGGCTGCAACGGTGTCCGACTAGCCAGAGCCAGTAGTTGACACTCCCAACGCCTCAGTAGAGA
Source organism: Piper betle (assembly GCA_033002965.1). NCBI lineage: Eukaryota > Viridiplantae > Streptophyta > Magnoliopsida > Piperales > Piperaceae > Piper > Piper betle. The sequence continues at coordinate 97 of JAURVB010000077.1, read as the reverse complement.
CTTGCACTTCCAGCTCCCCAACAGCAGTAACAGCAGAGTGGAGAAGGGAAACAGCCGATATAGAAGAGATTCCTGTAAAGACCAAGAAAAAAATCTA